>JARYHS010008075.1:108709061-108731959 GCA_031002005.1 Vandiemenella viatica | reverse complement strand
TTCCGTTACAAATTTAGCGTTTTACTAGCTGACCCGACAGCTGCCAAAATTGGTTGAATTTACCTACCCAAATTTCAGTAAGTTTCTTGGTGATCATTTGTGAAATTTAAGAAAACTATTGGAAGTGTTTAAACAAAGTTAAAACGAGGAAAAAAATCTTTAAGTGATCATTGTATTTATTTATTTCAAAATTTTTAAGCCAAATCTGTCCATAGAAAAAAGTGGTTTTTCCAGAATATTCCAATTTTCCGGGCAACTTCAATTTTTCTTTCTCCAAAAACCTTATATGGAATATTATGAATATTTTAAAAAAAAGCAAATTCGGTCCATAGAAAAAAATCATTTTGTTTTTCACAAATTTTCCGGATAGTTTTTCGAATTTTTCTTTCTCTAAATCGTTATTCGGACTATTACAAACTAGTTTAAAAAATAGCCAGATTGGTCGATAGAAAAAGGCACTTTCAATTTTTACAGAATTTTCCAAGTGTTCGGACAACTTTTTCTATTTTTCGCACACCAATAGCCTTATTTGCACTATTATTAACCTTTAAAAAAAAAAGGCAAATCGGTCCATAGAAAAAAGCACTTTCAGATTTTCCAATTTTCCGGACAATATTTCCAATTTTTCTTTCCTTATAAACCTTATTCAAGCACTTACAAATATGTATTTTTTTTTAATTGGCCAGATTGGTCTAGCCGTTCTCAAGTGATGTGCTTACCAACGAACAGCATTTTATTTTTATTTATAAAGATAAGTCATGCATCTTCCATCCTATACGGTACAATAATAAGGTAGATAAGAGGATGAAAAACTGGGTATACGAAATAGTCGGAGCCACTACTGGAATTGTTAAAGTGGAAACGCCTTTCCTTAGCCAAATAACCAGTGAATTAAACAAATATTGTTTATATAACTTAATATTTTATTTTTGCCAATCGTGACCCTTCCCTGCGTGTACTGGTGATGTTATAACATTTTCAGAGTATCACATGTTTTCGCTATTTACCTCTTATCCGCAGTAGGGTATTTCATACGGAATCATCCCCTAAGAAAACGCTACAAGCGAGCGACGTGCGTTTTCGTCATTTTCACTTTCTCCTCGACGCATGGGGCATTTTCGGAAACCCGCATGGCTTTAATCGTACGGATTTCTTGATCAATCAGTAGAGCCGACACCCGGTATTTCCGAGGGCATTTTCTGCCATTCTACATGCGTTCCACTGGTTCTGCTTTCACTTTATCATTTACCTTGCAGATATCGCTTTCGAAGTATCAATTTCTTTCTTCAACTTTACTTCTTTCCATGGTCTTAAATTGTCCGCCGTAGTGTAATTCATACGAAAATAAATTATTTTGCACAATTCACGGGACAAACGGTTGGCTGTCAGCGTGCAGAGAATCGCCGTTTCTTTACCCGACCAATCGCTTCCCTTCCTCTCGTCGTCCGGAGGAGGCGGAGATATCGGCCAGTGGATTTGAGCTTTTCAGCTTTTCTGTCGTACTCTTTGTCTTGCTTTTAGTAGGAGTCGTTTTAAACTGGACGATTTCTATTTCCCTCGTAATTCTAAGATGCTACCTCTTATCGAACCTGCAAGACATATTCGCGTCTTTTGTGTACTCTTAACTACTTGGTCCTTTGCATAGTTTGATCCTCACAAACGTAACAAGCTTTCATGGGGCAACTGTCGTGCTGAATATGTGTAAAAATCCAAGTCGTACAGATTTCGATCCGGGAACCTTGATTTTTGGAAGAAGGCAGCTTCCACCTAGACCATACAATCGGATAATGAATATTGGCGGAAGAGACACTGAAGAGAATTGTAACTAGCTGTGTTCCCACAAGGACTCAGTGTAATATAAAAATACAGTTAAATTCATCTGCATTTCATTCAGAGGTGCCCCAGACGCGAAAACGTTATTTAACCACCATACTGGTCCCTTTCTGAGATGTTCCTGAGGTCGTATCGGCTACCAGGTTCTCCAGATTAATGAGTGACTGGAATCATTCTGTAAACTGAAGCGGGAATCACCTGTGAAGAGCACATTCCTCCATTCATTCATGGTCCAGTTTCGATGCTACCTACTCCACAATAAACGGGTCCTTCTCTGTGCTGGAGTGAGCGGGACGCACACCGCTGGATGTCTGGCAAACAGGTCTGCCATTCTGAGCCTCCTGTACACAGTTTGGCAGGAAACTGCAACCCCTGAGGCAGCTGCAAGATCTGCAGCCAATTGTCGTGCAGGCGCATTTCGGTTTCGTCGAGCAGTTAATGTCAGATATCGGTCCTGCTGTGGGTGGTTACTCTTGGTCGACCTGGTACTGGCCTACGAAGAACATCTCCTTTGTCTCAGAATAGTCTCCAAAGCCTGGAAATGACACTTTGTGGCACATTCAAGGCTGCTGATACTTCGGTCTGTGTCTGGCCTGCTTCAAGGCGGACGAGTATTCTACTCTGCAGAACAGGGTACAAATAGCGTCGTTGTGCCTTTATGTTGTCCCGTTCACCATGAGGCTACACCCCGCGTCACTGTATCAGTACAAACACGAGTGATGAATTAGTTACGCCGCTAGTCAAATCATGGAATACTCCTTTCCTGTACAGAGAGAACTCTTGTGGTTGGTAGGCAAATATTGGGTGCGATTATCAGCGATCACTCACATTTTCACCTTTCAGTTTCCGGTTTTCCTGATTATGCTTAACTTTGGACACTAGTGTATATTGTCAGACTCTAAAGTGTTGTTTTGACTTAGGGACGGCTGATAGTGATTTTTGATCCTGGAGTTAATTTAACATTTATTATGGGGATCTTTTCCGCTGGTGTTTCAAATTACTTAATGCGAAATGGGGTTATGAATAACAAATGCTTAAGAAATTTAGTTATTTAGTTCATTTTTATTATTTACTTCATACATTTCACAGCGACACCGTACAAAATTTACTAAATCACGAACAAATGAGAAATCGACAATTATGTCAATTAAACACATACTTAATCTAAGTATAGCGGAGAAGTGGGAACGGGAGCCTACGGGTATTACGATTCTATCCTGAATAATTTGAATATCGCGTGATAGAAACCTGCGAGTTTCGTTGAAGGCTTCCTAGATAACATCATTCTTCCTTATTACAAGCGGTGGCTCAGTCGCCCTAAGTTTGCCAAATAGACAACACAGTGTGTTTTCGACTGTATTATCTTAAGCAGGTGAGTTTCCTATATTGTTTATAAAGTTACTTTAATACATTGTAATGGTTGCGTGATACGGGAAGGGAAAATTATATAATTTTTTACTTTTTATCAAAAGCAGTTAATGTATTGAGAGCCATGAGCAAGGGGAAATTGGAGCTCAGCTCTGATTATCGCATCATTTCCCTGCTGCCAAAATTAGGCCACCAACACCCAAAAAATGTTTGTAAAACACAGCATTCAGAGACTTTGATTGCTTCACCCTTAGGAAAATTCTATGAAGAAACGGAGAAATGAAAGAAAGAGAAGACAGAAGGCAATGGCGGTGCGCCTAAGAAAAGATCCGCATTTTCTTCTGTAAAAAAGGAAAGCAACGGTGAATGCAGCGAGGAATAGGCAAATTAATTGAAGATCTAGGGCTACAAGCCATTTGTCACAATCTTCATCGGTTTTAATTAGCAATGAAAGTCATGGTTCCTATGAAAAAAATCGTTTGTTTGCTTTGCTTCACGGTAGTAGAATCAAATGTCTTGTGAAGTATGTAAAAATTTAACACATTTGGACTGTGCAGATTGTTATGATGAACTGTCCTTGATTTTTAAATTTTGTGCTAGTAAACAATAATGCATTTCTATTGCACAAAAAGTAAATGATTAATTTGTAGATCCACAAGAGTAGAAAGAATTGTATAAATTTATCAAGAAAGTAAAATTCTGTCAGTATTATGAATTAATTAGGCTATGGTTTCCCATTACCTTATTGGGGGGGGGGGGTTATGACCGAAAATGAGAGCCATTGAGTCAATTTAGTGTCTTTTTTTTTTCTTTCTCTCCTCACTGAAGTACTCATTTTCGTTTTGTTTTACGCAGTTTATGGATTAGACACAACAGAATCTAAATTTAAAAAAAGAGCCAAAAAATCGTTTCTAAGGCCATCTTATTTCAATTTTTCGTTAGTTAGCTCCCATTCCTCCGTTCTCCCTACAAATAGTTTTATAACAGCAAACCCAAAGTATAAAATGTATTTATTATTCTGTGTCGGTATCAACGACTGGGAGATACCGTTCTGACGAAGTGGATACAGTGTGAGACTAGCAGGATGTAGTTTTGAGGAGACTGAGTGTAGTCGTGCAGGTGCACCCAGCCTCGCTCAGCCGAGAGTACGTCTCTAATCACGCAGGTCGCTGAAAGGCAACTCGTCAAATATCCACAGCGCTCCGCGGCTGATCCTGTTCGACACACAGCTGACGCAAGAAGCTTCAAACGCGAGAGTTGCAAAAAGCAACTTCATAAAACTCATTACTTGTAATGAGGTAAACGCCACAGAAATTACATTAGTGCTTTGTCTGTAACGACGACAACACGAGCTTTCAACAATTTCTGCTTACTGCGCCAGCCACACTGAGAGCGTAACGTTTCGGCTCTGGGATTTTTACTGCAATAATTCCCAGCAGCAATTTATCATTATATTTTGCGATGATTGCCATCCATTTACTGGAAAACATCTCAAACACTGGTCTTAATGACGCACAAAAGCTCGAACAGGAAAATAACGTTTCTGTAAGATACAAACGTTTTGAAACAAAGCGTGAATATTTTGAGATTCAAAAGAAAAATGGTTCTATTAGCATATGTGTCATTTTACAACTTATTCCATTTAGCAGTATAAGCAACATCAATATATCACATTTGACAGATTTAAGCTGATGTTGCCGGGGGTTATCGTCCGAAATCGTTTCCTATCATTTGCTCTTTGGCTGTTTTTTAACTGCTTTACGTCTCTCAACAGCGAGGTCTTTAGAGACGGGAAAGGATGGGGGCAAGGAATGGGAAGGAATTCGGCCATGACCTTTTTAAGGAAGCATCCCGGCATTTGCCTGGAGTGATTTGGGAAACCATGAAAAATCCAAATCTGGATGCCCGGACGGGGATTCGAACCGCCGTCCTCCCGAATGCGAGGCCAGAACGCTATCCGTTACACCACCACGCTCGGTCTTTGGCTGTTGATTCGTGCTCTTCTCACAGGCGTTTTCCTTTCAATTTTCTGGATCCAACACACTAGCCGGTTGTGCCTGTCACCAACTTGATGATACATGAACCTTTTTTTCCTGTCTACCGCATTATTTATGTTTCACGACATATCGACAGATTGTGAACATATCGTTGTAACCATACTTTACTCCCTAAATGCGAATCACATCATATTCCTCTGTGTCATAGTTCTTAAACTGCTTAAAGACTTCGGTTAAATTAACTGTTGTCAGAGCTCTGCTTGAATATGCTGGTGTACTATGAGACCAACATTTAGGATATCAAATACAGGAGTTGGAGGGGATGCAGACAAGGGCAGCTAGACTTGTCTTTGGAAGTTACCGGAGAACGCAATCGGTGACTGATGTGATAAAGGAGCTAGAGTGGGACTCATTGGAAGATAAAAGGAGGGTGAAGAGAGTCATGGGAATGTACAACGTGCATATTGATGATGAGGCATGGAAAGATATTGGTGAGAGAATTGAAAGTAATGCATGGAAGGGGAAAGATGGCCATGACCACAAGCTGGCACTTGATTTCAGGCATAAGTGTGTAGGAAAATTTTGTTTCTTAGAGAAGGGTGCAAGGAATTGGAATTAATTATCAAGACACTCAACGAAATTAAATTTAGGTCGGAAGAGGAAAGTAGACAGATGGGTGTAGGGAGATTGCTACCGAAGCGTGAGCTCTATCGCGATTGTATCAATTATTATTATTAATATACTACTGGTTTCTAATTTATACTGCGACTACGTTAGTGACTGACTTCTCATAAACTTTTGATCGGCTTGTACTTAAGTATTTATGTCTCATGAGGTGCTGGCAAACAGACCCGTTTCCAACAGATTAACGGAACTAGAACGCTGCACACACGGCTCATAAATGTCGCTTGGCGGTATGGTTATAAACTGTCATATCGCTTTCTGCTTGTTAGTATTCTTTGAGGTATCTAGATCACGCGCGTTGTTCAATTCGATACTGTCTCTCTCAGAATTAAGAAATATGTAAGTATTCTTCCTAGGATCGAGTAAGTACGTGGAGTTGTTTCGGGATTAAATTATCAGTAGCAGACACTAGGCGCGTTGAGAACCGTTTGGCATTGTGGAATACTCCGCCGCCGTAAGAGGGCGCGTGCGTCAGTGCTTATCGCTGTATCACGACGACAGGAGAATGTCAGCACAGCTGACGTCATTTCCGCCCTTTCCGAGCCTTGTAGTCTGGTCGTCAACTCGTCACCCATTCCGCAGGCCGGAAAGGAGTCGACAAGCGGGACCTGGCTCCTGTTCACTCCAGCCTTCTGAACATGTATGTCAGTGCGTAAGATGTGTTAGATAACTGCTACGAGCTGATGAGCCCTGTGGGTGAGCGGCAACGATCGGGCCTGGCGTTCAGGATAAACAATTCCCCGTCGAAACCATGAAAAACCGAAATCATTATAGGCGAATGCGAGGATGGTTTCTTCACAATTCCATGCCCTTATTATCTCCCGTTATTGTCCACAAACCTTTCCTATCTATAATAACCTCGACGTTGAGAAGGCGTAGTAAAACCTTTTAAAAAATGCCCTTGCAGGTATTCTCATTTCGTTTGGAATATTCACACGCATCGAGAGGTTTTAAATCAGATAATATCTGACAGCGCTTTAAAGTGTCAGTTTTATATAACACTAACTTACGATGTTTACATTTAAAGCGCATATTTTAAAACAAGAGAACAGAGATATAACGAGCTACAGATAGGGTGGAATTATAAAAAAATTTAATTGTTGAAAAGGATTTTTAATATCCAACTCTTAATGCTGTTAAGCTTACATCTACAGGCATCGGAGTTTAAAGTGAGAAATGGTACTATCTTGCCATGACAAACTTCTTTCCATTATATGCAACGACGCAAGAAATTTCTAAGAATGCTGCAAAAAGGACAGGGGATATAAAATAGATATTAAATAACTGTAACGGAATTATGTTGGACATACTCTTTAGTCTGCTTTTTTCTCTTTGAGATTACTGCGCTAAATTTTACTGATAGGATCGAAGTGTGGTTATCACCTACGTGGATAAGGTTGTGTGGATGGAGTAATACAGATCAGTCTATATACAGGAGCTGGACCAAATTCTGTAGAACACTAGTAGTGAAAACCAGACTTCCCTTGAAATAGTATTTACCAAAGAACTTTTGGTCTGCAAAAGACATTCCTGAAACTTCATAAGGTGACCTTGGCGAGACAATGCGTCAGTAGCCAACTGGTAAGTACGGTAGTATTAATCTCCGGTTAGCCTGTCTACGGAAACAGACCAATGGATTCACAACGTTAATGATTACACTTTGTTGGAACTGACGACAATTTTCGCAACAAAAATATGTTTCACAAACAGCATAATATACTTCACGTTAGGGAGCGTCCGTAAACTACGTGGCTCAGTCTAGGGGGAGTGGGGGTGGGTTGGGTAGAAAACTACACTGGGCTACGTGGAAGGAGGGGATGGATCGGGGCCAAACCACATAGCTTTTCATTCATATTATTAATTTGTCACGGTTAAAACAACGTTCAGGACACACGATAGCTTTTGAATATTTATTTCCGTCATTTAATTATCTCCGTTTGTAATTAACGATAGCATGACGAGAGATAACAGTACAAAATGACTTCTGGAATCACTAATGAAAACAGCTACGTCTCACGCGGAGGTAAGGGGAGGGATAGAGGCAAAAGCCACGCCAGGTTACGTTTGAGGGGGGGGGGGGAGTGGGGATTCACAGGATGTTCTCTTAGCACGTTTCTCTCACTCAGCCGATCAAAACTGGTGTAATGCACATGTGTTTAATTTGTAAAGTTTAACTGTGTACTTAATGTTTCAGACACCTAAAATAATAAAAAGCTGACGACAGTAATGTAAACATGTGAACATTCAGATATCGTCATTTCAAAATCTTATGCATTTTTACAGCTGCGCAAATAACTGTAAAAGGACACGAGTACAATATGGCAGTGGGTGTACTTTAGTGTGATTTGGAATTAGCTGCCAGTATAGCTGTGCGTGTTAAGCGTCGCCGTACGACCTGCCTTGGTTCAAATCACGGGTCTGAGTTACGAGCTGTGCAGATCACGCTTTTTATGCATTTTTCGGGTAAGGGCCTAATATACTTAAATCATTCCGGACAGGAAAAACCCTGTGGAAAATTCAAAACGGTGTGACAATAAATAGATACAGAGAAACACAACACACAAAATTGGAATTGTAAAGGACAGTGGGCATAACAATGTCATGCTGTAAAAGCGATTAATGCACACTGACATGGCAAAACAGCCCTTCGACAAAAGTTTCTTAAAAGCAGTTTCAGGATATAAAAATAACAAAGTCAAAGAGTTCGCTTTTTTACTATGAACCGTACAACAGAAATTAGTCGAATTGTAAAAGCATGTCTTACAATTAATCGACATGAGAATGGGAAAGATTGTAAGGCAGTTAGAGGATGTTAAAAAAAAGTGTAAAATACTTTAAAAGGTGACAGAATGCATCAAAATAAGACAAAAATGCCTAATAAACATTTAGTCGCAAACGCATAGTTTCGGAGTTATTGACAGTTCCTCAATGTGACGCCCGTCCACGGCAATGCATGGTTCAGTCCTTCACCGCAAGGAACCACGCACTCTTTAAAACTGTCTTGGTTAAATCTGTACTTCTTCAATGTATGTCATCACGTGCAGGATTAACCAAGATAGTTTCAAAGAGTGCGGGATTCCTTCCACCGAAGGGCTGAGCCATGCATTGCCGTGGACTGGCATCACATTGAGGAACAATTAATAACTCCGAAACTATGCGTTTGCTATCAAATGTTACTAAGGCACTTTTGTCTAACTTTGATGCATATTATTACTTTCTAAAATATTTTACACGATTTTAAATTTAACACTCTGTATATCAGGGGAGAAAATCTAGAGAATACTTACAACTCTCACCGGAAGTGTGATCCACTCACTCCTCTCCTCACATTTGACCTACTCATCTGGTCAACAACAATACAGCACTCTGTTTTCGTTAGCACAATGAGAGATAAAAGAAAGAGGTCAGTAGTTGGTTACTTTGACGCTGAAGAAACAATTAGTGCAGCCTTCCTGCCGCAGACAGTGCGTTATTTCTGCTGCGGATGGGCAGCAGATAATCCAAAGTGTGCGTGCGATCTTAATTACGAGCTGGACATAGGTTTAACGCGGTGCGGACGCACAGAGGAGCGAACGCAATTACTCGGCGGGCTCTGTTAATTAACTGCAGCAACCATCGCACACGTGCAGGCGACAGTACCACTTACCCCCTACGGACTTCCACGAACTTGCCAAACAACCACTTTTTGCCTTATTTATTTATTTTGTAGTACAACGATTAGTTTTAGCAAACGGGGTTGGATTTGTTTCTTAAATTTATTAAATTTAGTAGGTACCAAAAGCTAAGAAAACTTCTTTCGAATTGTGAAATAAAACGAGTCTGCTGTTCAGCAGTTTCTTCTAATTAGATAATTCCGCCATTAACGAGAGGTAAGACAAACTTAACAGCAGTTACGCGGTCAAAGATCGAATCTGAGACTTTTGCATGGAGTATCATTGTTAGGATAACATGGTTTGAATATTGGCATCCGTGATAGGATCTAAGTCAGATTGTTGCTGCTTAACAACATAAACTTATTGACACGACTCGATGTGAATAAAGTGCTGTAGGAATTACTTACAGGTGTGTATACAATTATTTGTGAGAAATCGACTGTTATGAAATAATAGATTCACTGAGACTATTTTTTATGAAGTACAGATTGGATGACGAGACAACAAGAATGGTTTCATGGATGGCTATCTCATCCAAATTTGAATGATTCTCAAGCAAACACAGTGAGAGCCAGCTGTTACATCTTAAATTTCCTTTGGTGTCTTTTGGTGATCTACTACTGGTGTATGACGTTTGATCCAGTCGAAATGGGCTGTTAATGCGAATAAGATCAATTCTACAAGAAGTTTTCATACTACCTTCGCAATTCACCGTCGTTTTTGGAGAAGAAAGCCTAATCAGATCGTTAACCGTATCGATGCCGTCATTGGAAGTCAACGCAAAACTAACGTTGGCAAATTTTGGCTTCTTTCTGCCGCGTATTGCTGCCGAGGTAATTTTTAACAACTCAAAGTGTGCCACTTGTCGGTGGTTCAGTTACCTCTTTGACTTAGAATTCTCCTCTGTTTTATTTTATTTCATTTTGTTTTAAACAACAAGTACTACCCAAGTAATTTGAAGCTTTGCACATAGATTGCTTATGATCGGAAGTAGCATCAAAAATTTGAAGTTTCACTTTAAATCACCCCTAGGGGTCGATAAGTGTAAAAACCTGATTTTTTTTAGGATATGCAAAAAAAGGTAAACAAAATGGAGCTAAAATTTTGCTTAAATTCCTTTATTTTTGAATATTCCACTTTTACCTTGAACGAATACTAACATTAGCAGAACGGAAAAAACTGAAAACGATTTGTCGGTTTGTAAGGATTGTTTTTCGAAAACGATGCAGAGGAGCATTTCGAACTATAGTTCAAAAGTATTTTAATACACGACCTATTCCACGTTGTTGTAAAAATTACTCGTATATTACACAATGTGGGGCATCTGACAGAAACAAGGTTAATAAAGGAGTTTAAGAATAGGGGAAAAACCGTCAAATAAGTTGAGTTAAATTTTGTGTACTGATGAAGCTCATTAGTAGTCCTCAACTTTTGTATATTACACTTTGACCCTGAAGAATCTCTGACATGGACAGAAGGGGAAAAAAAATGAAAATCCGGAACTGATTTCTAGGGAAATGTTTTGAAAATGAGGAGGAACATCTCGATGTATGGCGCAATATGCTTTGAATAGATCCCAAGTTGCTGCGAAGAATACATGCTAGAAAATTACCACTTGAATTACACTTGGTACAAATTGTTTTGGATGTTTGACGAAGACCTTCATGTTTCTCTTTGCTCATTCAATTACCAAACAAGCCAGACCAGCAATTGATTATCACTCAGCAGTAAATGTATAAGCAGAAATCATTTTCGAAACTAAAATTGTAGGATGATTTTCTAACTTGCTGCATTGCAATAAAGAAGCTTGCATTTTTAATTTGGTTATTTTTTTATTATTTTTTTCAAAATCAAGATTCCAGTAAAGCGTGGACGAATTTATTGAAGAAAATATTGATCTCCAGCAAAGTCGAAATCCAAGTCATCCCGCAACGAGGCCGTGGTTGCAGTCGCTCCTCAGATGGCGATTTCCAGCGAAATTACGTATTGCGGATTTTTGTTTGTTTGTTTTTTTAAAAAAAACATATCCAAGAATAAAATCAGCAGAAACTTAGAGAAATGGTAGTACAGATAGCCAGAATTCCGGGAGGCAACAATGTACTTCTACAAATACACAGACGGAAAAAAAAATCCAACACCAAGAAAAAATTATTGTAGAGTAATGAAATTTGGACAATGCATTTGTCAAGTTAACATGTTTAATTGATTAAATTTTCAAGATCACAGGTTAATTTAAGCTCAAGAAAATGCATTTCAAATGTGAAATACTGTTAAATTAATAGCCGGTGTAACCTCCAGAATTTTGAATGCAAGCCTGCAAACGTGAATGCATTGTGTCATACAGGTTTCGAATGTCACTTTGTGGTATGGAGTTCCATGCTTGTTGTACTTGTGCTGTCAATACTGGGACGGTCAGTGCTGGCTGTGGATGATGCTGGAGTTGTCGTCCAATGATATCCCATACGTGTTCAATTGGAGACAGATCTGGTGATCTCGCAGGCCAAGGTAACATGTCGACACTCTGTAGAGCACGTTGCGAGACAACAGCGGTATGAGGGCGAGCGTTATCCTGTTGAAAAACTCCCCCTTGAATGCTGTTCATGAATGGCAGCACTACAGGTTGAATTACCAGACTGACGTACAAATTTGCAGTCAGTGTGTTTGGTATAACCACAAGAGTGCTCCTGCTGTCATAGGAAATTGCTCCCCAGACCATGACTCCAGGTGTAGGTCCAGTGTGTCTAGGCCGCAGACAGTTTGGTTGCAGGCGTTCCCCTGGCCTCCTTCTGACCAACACTCGGCCATCACTGGCACCAAGGCAGAACCTGCTTTCATCAGAAAACACAACAGATCTCCACTCCGTCCTCCAATGAGCTCTGGCTTGACACCACTGGAGTCGCAAACGGCGATGGCTTGTAGTCAGTGGAATGCACGCTACAGGGCGCCTGGCTCGGAGCTGTCCTTGAAGTAACCGATTTCTAACAGTTCGTTGTGTCACTGTGGTACCAACTGCAGCTCGAATTTCTGCCGCAGACGCAGTACGATGCGCCACAGCTGTACGCCGAATACGGCGGTCTTCCCTCTCAGTAGTGCCACGTGGCCTCCCGGAACCCGGTCTTCTTGAGGCAGTACCATCCCTTGACCACTGCACCCAACAATCATGCACAGTGGATACATTCCGGCCAAGTCTTTCTGCAATATCGCGAAAAGAAAATCCACCTTCTCGTAGCCCTATTACACGACCTCGTTCAAACTCGGTGAGCTGTTGATAATGGCTTCTTCGTCTTCTTAAAGGCATTCTTGGCTAACATCAACTCACTATGTCAAATCTCAGCGGTAAATAACGTTCACAAACTTTACAGCGCGTATTTAAAGCAAACCTGATTTGCAAGCTCTGAGTAGCGCTACTAGCGCCACACTTATGCGCGAAGCGCGAAATTTGAATCGATGTCATCTTTCAGATGTATAAACACGCCTACCAAATTTCGTTTATCTAACACAAGTCTTTCTTGGTGTTGGGATTTTTTTTTTCCGTCTGTGTACTTTAGAAGCACCAGTTGCTAACGGGATTGATCTTCATGCCTGCAATGAATGCGCTGTAATGCTCATAAATACTCTCTGGACAACGAAGCGCTTGGTGAAGGAAGCACTTGGAATGGTTTATTGAACAGGCCAATCAGTAGGAAAATTAAAACCAATAGCAATAATGCATCAGTTTATCAATTATACTGAGTTGGCAATGAACGGTTTAGTTCCGAATCCGCAGTTCGAACCTACATTATTTTGTAGTTGAATCGCAGCCATGCACTGAGATGCAAATTCCGATTCAAGTTGCACCCAGCATACACAAGTCTCAAGGATTGACTTGATATAAAGTACTGATTGACACAGGCGAGCAAGACTTGGATTTATGGATCACTTATGTCGCTATTTGAGGAAATAAATCATGGGAAGGATTCATTTTTGTAACAAGAATTTGTGTGGCGTAGATTTAATAAAATTAATCTGTCTGTCGATTTTGAGCACAAGAGGTTTTTTTAGAGATGCATACCTCAGATTACCTTTGAGTACCAAGAGCTTTTTGAATTTGTTTATTAATATATATGTCATATTAATATTTTTAATTAATTTAAATTACATTTTTTATTAACATTTACTAGTAAACCGTTGGGAATGAAAAAATCCTGTGGGGTATCATCAAATTATATCAACCGGTTTGAACAGATTTTGAGGAACGTGCGAGTATTAAACAATAGCTCCATAACAGCTTCAAAATAACTGTACGAATACATTGTGGAATTAATAGCAAGAATAATAAACAATGCTGCTTCGGTTGCGTATTAGGTTACTGTAGAAAAAGGACGAAATCCGGTCAGCTTTATTCCAGTGAAACATTGAGCCGACATTTTTCCCGATTTCCCGAGCAGTTTGCTTTAGTTTTACTTGCGTTCCGCTGGTTCTGCTTCCAATTCTTGCCATGTACCATTCTCACTTTAAAACTACAGCAATTTTTTTAAAACATTTATCTATTTTAACATGGTCTTAAACTGCCCGCAGTAGGTTATTTCACAAGAAATATTATTTTTATCTATTTCCCGCTAAAGACAAGTGGGTTAGAGTCTCTAAGGCCACTCGCAGTGCACTTAATCGCTGTTTCGTTGAAAGACCAATAAATGAAAGAAAATCTCCGAGTACTGAGCTAGGAAGATATATACATGTTAGAGTGTTTTCATATTTGGATTGAAACAGGGCTGAAGATCGTTTTTATTCAACGTAGCCGTTTGTTTGATAACCGCTTCAATTCGAAGGTGAAAACAATCGCATGCTTCTGGCAAGTTTTCCTTCTTCAAATCTTCAAATCACGACTGATAGATGTCCTTCGGCTATCCGAGGTAAGGATGTCGGGACTTGTGAAGCCTTGATGAATGACGCTGCATGGAAAAATAGTCCAGCAAATACAAATCATGGCAATTAAGAGGCTGAAAGATTACGGCCATGTTATCATCAAGACACAAGCAGTAAATTAATTGTATGCGTTGTTTCTCTGGCTTTATGAAACATATATTATGGCATAATACCGCTTCACGGCAGTTTGTAGAGTCCTTAGACAAACTTCTCTAGAGAGGTTTTCATCTTTCTGAAAGAAGTGTTGACCGTGTCTTCATATTATAATACTTCGATATCATACTTTAAGACGAGAGGACGCGGATTCAAATCTATCCAAATTTCTGTTTTCATGGTTTTCCGAAGTCTCTCCAGGTGAATTCCGGAGTCATTTATAAACAAATACATGATCAAATTCCTTCCCATAGATTGCCCCAGTCCTCTCCCTTCCATAATGACCTCGACGTAGACAATCGAACAATGAAGGGAATCTGCTTTTAAAGGAATACGTTAGATCAGTCCTGTTTTGAGCAAACTGCGTCAAATTATGATAGCAAACTCTGCTGCACCAATTAAATGCTGTGGAGTTAACATTTGCAACGAGAGTAAACACTCCACCTGTTCGTGTGAAAGGCCAGTCTGTAATCCATTGCTAGGTTGTTTTATGCGCGTGGATCTCTTCATTCAACTGCCTCGAATAGGGATCCACCGTCCGGATTTTTAAAAGTGCTTTATGAATATCCTAAAACGACGTCATGGAGCGTGATGGGTGAGCGGTAGCGCACTGGCCTCGCATTACGGTTGGACGTGGATTCGAATGAAGAAACCATTGGAAAACAAAATCTGGATTTCTGGACAGAGGAGTCCTTCCAAATACTATGACAGTCCGTTTGGAATTCACCAATCTTTTTTCGTCCTTGGTATTACACGCTCCTATGTGGTAACGATTCGCGGCACTTTGGAATTCTGGGCAATCGAAGCATTCTGTGGCCGAAGTAAATAACTTCTGCACCGTCCTGTTGTCGCTGATTAATATATTTTATTAAGTATTGTATCAGGCATTACTGTGTAATTGTGGGACACTGTAGTGAGAATGAAACGTAACGAACATAACGTTTAATTAAAACTACCCATGGCCGAGGGTGGACTGGAACCGGCGACCCTTCCAATGCGTTGCCAGCTTGCTAGGGAGCGTCTATAAACTACGTGGCTCGGTCAAAGGCGGGGGGGGGGGGGGGTTTGGCAGGAAGGCTTCACTGCGCTACGTGGGGACAAAATGGGTTCCGAGCCAGGTCACGTAGCTTTTCACTCGTATAATTATTCAGAGTTAAAATGAGATACAGAACACACAGCAGCATGTGAATATTTATTTCATTCATTTGATTATCTCAGTATGTCATTTACAAGAGAAAACAGTACAAAATATCTTCTGAAATCAAAAGGGAAAACAGCAACGTGGGGGGGAGAGGTGGTTAGAGGTAAAAGCCACGTCGGACTACGTGGGGGGGGGGGGGGGGGCACAGGAAGCAAAAATGGAGCTACGTGGTTTATGGACGCTCCCTTTTAGCCCCTATACAATCTAGGTCGACTTAATTTCAGTTTTTTCATGTATAGCCTTATTGTGCGTAAACTCGGAAAACTTTTAGACAGCGAGTAAACATTAAGTTGCGCAGATCTGGCAGTGTGCTGCATGTTGCAACATCATATTTGGTGTCTTTGGTACAATGACTCCGTTGAAAACACTTTAGACCCAACGAGAAGTTACTCGTGACGAGTAGCTGTTCTTGGGTAGTAAACTCGAGGGGATGTTCCATCTTCGTCATGAGGTTCTTTGAAGGCGTCTCACCTCCGGCACTCACATATTCCCCCTCCCCCACATCACAAGCGGGGGAGGGGGAACGGTTCCGAGTTGAGCCTTGATGGCGCCGCACAGTCTGGTCACAATCGCCACTGCAATCTGCTTCCCTTTGTGCGAACCTCCCCCGGGAAATTATTTTACAGACAGAGTCCGCAAATTCCGCTCTCGCTTCTCGTTAACTTCCACCTCAGAAACTTTTCTTTCGCCACGTCTCAAGTCTGCAACATCTTCGCTCGAAATTGCTTCTCCCTTACAAGTTTCAACATCCCGTTCACTTACCAGCCCTTAACATCTTTAACTCTTAATATATTTCCAGGTAAAGTAAACACAGCTTAGCGCAGATTGTACGACCATATTGGGCATCAGAAATACAAATGTGATGTCGTTTACAACTACTGCGAGATTACTATTGCAGATTTTAGGTTTTTATAGCGTTTGATTTACTGAAAACACTGTCAACATCGAAGGAGATCGCTGCTCATAGCTAATGGCAATATAAAAATCTGAATGTGTGGGGTATTCTAAATGTTGGCTACCAGAAAACGAAACTTTCATGCAAATTTGACAGATTGATACACAGTATGACTCATAGAATTATCTTTTTTTCTTACGCCTCGTCGAGGTAATTAGAGGCGGGAAGGAACTGGTGTAAGGAATGGAAAGGAATTTCGCCATGGTCTTTTCAAAAGAAACATTCCGGCATTCGTCTGGAGTGATTTTGGGAAACCGTAGAAAACCAAAATCGGGATATATAAATAATGTTCTCGGGTGACTAGCCGAGTTATAGGAGTGTTATAATAATCACACAATATTTCGGCGCTCTCAATGGTCGGCGCCATCTTCCGATGAAGTCACCAGTCATGATTTATGAAAATCATATTTTATTATGTAAGTCAGTCATGATGTATGAGAATCATATTTTTTTTATGTAAGTCAGTCATGATGTATGAGAATCATATTTTTTTATGTAAGTCAGTCATGATGTATGAGAATCATATTTTTTTTTTATGTAAGTCAGTCATGATGTATGAGAATCATATTTTTTTATGTAAGTCAGTCATGATGTATGAGAATCATATTTTTTTTTATGTATGTCAGTGATGTAGTATGAAACATACTTATTTGATGTAAGTCAGTATGTATGAATTATGTATGAGTTTAAAATATGGTCAAACATATTGTTAGAGTTTAACGCTATATTGTTGAAGTCATACAACTTCCAGAAAATAGCGGTAAACTGGAGGGGGTTGTGATGATCATATGGTTATATTATGGACTATTATGTAGTATGAAAGTATATTAATATGCATACTCCTTGAGATTTTGTTACATTCGTGTTCCTTTTGTTTTGAGATGATGTTGGTTGCCAGGAGCGACATGTTTAAAGCCTATATGGTAGAGGCGACATATTAAGTTCGCAAGTTGGATATGTTGATTGAGAAATATTAATTTAAAGATTAACGGTCGTATTTACAACTGGTGTTGGTGGAAGCTGTTAAACCATTAACTGAATAAATAAAAGTTTTACAGAACAATAAATGACTTACGCATCGGTTCATATGTAGATGCTACTATATAAAAATATAATATAAAGGTGAAAAGTGGAAACTACATACGTAAGTAACCAAGTATCGTAATTATATACAAAATCGGGATGTTCGGGCAGGTATTTGAATCCGCGTTCTCCCGAATGCGAGGCCGTTCAATCACCATGCTTGGTCCTAATTTCTTCGCTGCAGCTAGAAGACTGGCGTTAACTGTCAGATATTTCACTGTTAGCTGTTCCATTAGGACTATCCGGCGCTTCCATCAACAGAAACCCTTTAATTTATAACAAATGGTAGACTCTAATTGGCTAGTCTGAAGTTAAAAAGCTTCGCTGAATTTTTCCGCCACGTCTTATGAAGATTAATGGCAAGCCAACCGGCCTAAAAGTGACCCATCTTTCATCCCGTCACTTAACGCAAACATCTTTCAAATGTCCGCGTGTATTTTCTCGTACCAGAGTAATGCCACTCTTCAGTCAATACCTATTTTTTGGCGAGCAGGAATAGCAGACTTTCCTCTTTTAAGGAGTCTTGTTTCTGAATCTATCTATATGTTTGTTTGCATCCGAGTACTAAAACCCACAGGCAGTGTCTTCTTCCCATAACGGAATGTTTTAAAATCTTATATATATATATAAAAATAGACGTGTTTTTTCCTATATTTCACTTTTCAGCCACCACTACCTAGCACAGATCACTGATGTTTGTGGGTGGAAGTAGCATGGAGTTTCCTGTCGTGCACAACGTTGGCCGAATGCCGATAGCTGTGGGGATGAGGGAGATATAATGATTAAAGTTGGTCAGTGCAGGGCGTTTTCATATTTCGACCAAAAATTCGTATCTCCGTATACTTCTCTTTCCTGCCACAACTACATAACATAGAGCATTGGTGTTTGTGTGTGGTAGTAGAATCATCTTTCCTGTCGTGCACTATGGTTGTTAGATGTCGGTAGCTATGGGGATGTGGAAGATATGGGGGTTGAAAGTGGTCGGCTTGTGGCAATTTCATACTTCTGCCAAAGACAAAAGTGTCATGGTGTATCACTTTTCAGCGAAAACTATAGATCACAGATAACTGGCGATTGTGTGTAGTAGTAGCACAGAGTCACCTTTCGATCACAACAGCGGCCGAATTTCAGAAACTGTGGTACTGTGGTAGATATGGTGGTTGTAAGTGGCCGACCAAGGATATTTTCGTATTTCGACTGTCTCCGCATATCTCACTTTTCTGCCACAACTACATAGCATAGAGCATTGGTGTTTGTGTTTGGTAGTAGAATAGTATCTCATGTAGTGCACTATGGTTGTTAGATGTCGGTAGCTATGGGGGTGTGGGAGAAATGGGTGTTAAAAGTAGTCGACGTGTGGCAATTTCATACTTCTGCCAAAGACAAAAGTGTCATGGTGTATCACTTTTCAGCGAAAACTATAGATCACAGATAACTGGCGTTTGTGTGTAGTAGTAGCACAGAGTCACATTTCGATCACAACAGCGGCCGAATTTCAGAAACTGTGGTACTGTGGTAGATATGGTGGTTGTAAGTGGCCGACCAAGGATGTTTTCGTATTTCGACTGTCTCCAGATATGTCACTTTTCTGCCACAACTACATAGCATAGAGCATTGGTGTTTCTGTTTCGTAGTGAAATCGTATCTCATGTAGTGCACTATGGTTGTTAGATGTCGGTAGCTATGGGGGTGTGGGAGAAATGGGGGTTGAAAGTGGTTGACGTGTGGCAATTTCATACTTCTGCCAAAGACAAAAGTGCCATGGTGTATCACTTTTCAGCGAAAACTATAGATCACAGACAACTGGCGTTTGTGTGTAGTAGTAGCACAGAGTCACCTTTCGATCACAACAGCGGCCGAATTTCAGAAACTGTGGTACTGTGGTAGATATGGTGGTTGTAAGTGGCCGACCAAGGATATTTTCGTATTTCGACTGTCTCCGCATATGTCACTTTTCTGCCACAACTACATAGCATAGAGCATTGGTGTTTGTGTTTGGTAGTAGAATCGTATCTCATGTAGTGCACTATGGTTGTTAGATGTCGGTAGCTATGGGGGTGTGGGAGAAATGGGGGTTGAAAGTGGTCGACGTGTGGCAATTTCATACTTCTGCCAAAGACAAAAGTATCATGGTGTATCACTTTTAAGCGAAAAATATAGATCACAGATAACTGGCGTTAGTGTGTAGCAGTAGCACAGAGTCCCCTTTCGATCACAACAGCGACCGAATTTCAGAAACTGTGGTACTGTGGTAGATATGGTGGTTGTAAGTGGCCGACCAAGGATATTTTCGTATTTCGACTGTCTCCGCATATGTCACTTTTCTGCCACAACTACATAGCATAGAGCATTGGTGTTTGTGTTTGGTAGTAGAATCGTATCTCATGTAGTGCACTATGGTTTTTAGATTTCGGTAGCTATGGTGCTGTGGGAGATATGAGGGTTGAAAGTGGTTTCCTGTGGCAATTTCATGTTTCTGCCAAAGACAAAAGTGTCATGGTGTATCACTTTTCAGCGAAAACTATCGATCACAGATCTCTGGCGTTTGTGTGTGGTAGTAACACAGAGTCACCTTTCGATCACAACAGCGGCCGAATTTCAGAAACTGTGGTTGTGTGGGAGATATGGTGGTTGTAAGTGCCCGACCAAGGATATTTTCATATTTCGACGAAAGGCATGTGTCTCCGCAGATTTCACTTTTCTGCCACGACTACATAGCATAGAGCATTGGTGTTTATGTGTGGTAGTAGAATCGTGTCTGTTGTCGTGCACTATGGTTGTTAGATGTCTGTGGCTATGGGGGTGTGGAAGATATGGGGGGTGAAAATGGTCGACCTGCGGCAATTTCATTCTTCTGCCAAAGACGCATATGTCACGGTGTATCACTTTTAAGTGAACACTATCAATCGCATATCACTGGCGTTTGTGTGTGGTAGTAACACAGAGTCTCCCTTTGATTACAACGTTGGCCGAAATTCGGTAACTGTGGGAGTGTGTGAGATATGGTGCTTGAAATTGATCGATCATGAATATTTTCGTATTTCATCCAAAGACTTGTGTGTATCCGTAAATTTTACTTTGCTGCCGGAACTACATAGCGCAGAAGACTGGTATTTGTGTGTGGTAATAGTATCGAGTCTCCCATCGTGCACTATGGTGGTTAGATGTCTATAGCTGTCAATATGAATTCTTTACAATCACGAACGAAGTCGTGGGTACCAGCTAGTAATAATAATAATATATGAGTCCGAGTTAGATACAGGGTTGCACTATATATTTTTTAAAACTGTTTGGTCATTATTTCTGTCCCTTAATAACAACCACAATACTAAAAGATACGATTCGTCGCGAAGATCGGTCAAATCTAAATCAGATTATTTATAAAGCGCCTTATATAAGAGGTTTAAAGTGGCGCACACAATAACAACATAAATAGCATAGTATATAATAAATGTTATTACACAAGAAATTCCTATTGTAAAAAAGAAACTGTTTGTATAGTATGGGTAGCTAAGTTTTAATTTTTACGCTTTTAATCAGTAATGGAATGTTCAAGACCATAATGATTGCTTCCAAAAAGTAGTAGGTATATTTGTTCACTTAATATTTCTGAGAATGTTAGTCGTGGGGTTCTTATTGCTACGAAGTTATAAAAATAAACCAGGGCATTGTCCACCAAGCAGCTAAATTAATAAGTTAAAATTTTTTGAAATCAATGGGGATTGAAATAAATAAAATTTAACATGTATTTTCACAAAAATAGATACATTGCTTTTTCCCAAATATCATCAGATGCCCCTGCTTCGGTGTAGGTACTTATAATGGAAGATTAACAATTAAGTTACTGCATGTATTTCAGTTCGCGATACGACTATTTGTGTTGCCGTTTAACAGTTCTAAGAAGTGTTTCTGGGTTAATACTTTGTATTCATACCATGACCCATTTCAATCTCGTTCCGTGGCAATCTCTAAATCATTTAAAGAACTCTTAAATACTCATCCTTTAAGGTCGATTAAAATTAAAACCAATTTACATAAAAATCCATCTTCTCCATTTGTGCAACATAATTACACTTTTTATTTCAACTTCGGATTCAATCTTTGTCCGTAGAAGAAACTTACTTCACACCTCTTGGTTCTTATAATTGCTTTGAATACTGATATCCCGGATCGATCTATGTATCATCACAATTAATTCTTAAGACCTGTTATACGAGAAACGTCGCAGCGAGTTCTTAAAGTTTGATAACTCTAGCAGCTTTGATAAAATAATTGGGGTTACCGGTAAACATTGGTAAGCCATCGATCACACACTCGCCGGTCAAACAGTCAAACGTAGATGTTTTATATTTAAGGATTCGCATCGTCCTCGGTCCATCGGGCGCATGAATTCCGCATTAAAAACGACAGTTGAGATGGACAATTTGAAACGCAGAATAATAAAACTGATTAAAACTGCACGCGACAACAAAGCCAGCATAGTGTTTATGATACAGCTCTGGAAGTACTTCTGTGGTTGCGCCGTTTTCTTGTGGAGCAGTCCTTTATCCGGATAAAGTGAAGCCACTCACCCACCGCAATCCTGCGATGCACTCCACTCTGTTTTATGGTTCGTCTCACCTGAGTGCTACCCGAGATGCTACAGCTACGAGACATCCATGCTGTAGAGAGCCGAGTTACAGTATTACAGATGATCTTCCCTTAGACGGCAGGGTATGGGAAACTCGTGATTGTGAAAAGTATTGAATAAAATTTTAAGAAATAACAATAACACCGACAAATCACAGGACAGTTATTTAATCTCAACCTGATAAAAATCGCTTTACTTCACTTAATACAGTACGTTGTCTCGAAAGGAGAATATAAAATGTCAGTAACGAACTAAGACTTTCCTTCTCCTACACAAAATTTACCTTCTAAGTTTTTCATTACTGTTAGAAAAAAAAATTCCGCATTATTTTCACATTCCAAAACTGAAAATCCAATTATAATGTAAAAATATTTATAGAGCAGGACGTCTGTCACGTTAGATTTAATGCTGTTAATATTTTGTGGTTTTAGTTTTG
>JARYHS010008075.1:108624676-108708061 GCA_031002005.1 Vandiemenella viatica | reverse complement strand
CGACAGGCGAACATTAAACCAGAGGAGAATAGTAGTGTAGACATTCAGCCAAGTAGCAGAGGAAGCAGTGAGACAAGGATTTCGGTATTTAATAAAATATCAAGCAAAAATGTTGAGTATATAAAGTTTTCAGTTGACATTATGTATCAGCTGATAAGAACAAAGAGGTGTTAGTCAATGACGCCTGCTAAATATTCGGAGCAGAATTTCTAGGAAACTCGAACCAAAAACGGACAAAGTTAATTAATAAAGACAATAACAATTGACATAGTTAGAAGAATTGAAACGATCTAGGAGTAAATTAACAGTAATAGAATTTCTGTATTTAGTTACCTCCGTTGTCCGAAATTATAGTCTATAACTGTTTTGTGGGTTCTTTCTGCCTTGCAACTAAACAAAATGCTTTTGATGGCATACGCGTTTCGCCTTTATTCAAGGCATCATCAGTGCCAGTTTTTATATGTTCATTAACACGCACAAGTTCGTGTTTCCATACCAGCTACTCTTTTTGCACTATCACTACTGTCCCAAGTTTGTGTAGGCTGCATTTTAGGTAATTTCACCGGCCACGAACTGTATATATAGTTATTTGTTGTTGTTGACATCGAATATACCAATTAACATGCCAGCAGTCTATACTTTGCATACAATCTCGAGAGACTAAACTGATTTGCCCTACTCGTGGCACTCGATCTTGAGTCCAACGCTTGATTTGATGACGAGTTGGAGGTCCCTACACTAAGGAAAGAACCGGGAAGGGAGTCTGGGTGGTGAGCGTTAAAGCTCGGATTTGGGTTTTTGAAGGAGGCGGGTTCAAATGCCTCTCCAGCCACCCTGATTTCAGTTTTCCATGGTTTCTAGAAATCACTCAAAATGAATGCCGATGATGCCTTCAAAATGCCAAGGCTGAAATACTTCACGTTCCTTTACCGCCTTTAGTGATATAGATGGCGGTGAGCCGTAAAATCATAGGCAAAAAAAAAAAGGATATGCTATGTCCTAGGTTTGAAACAGGTCTCGTTGTACCTTCCTACGTCGTTTATGGTGAATCTATAACTTCATATATGTATAGAACAATTTATTGAAATGAAGAATGGATGTTGGGAAGACAAAAAGCGTAAGAACCGAAACAATTGAAACCTATTTCTGTAAGGATGCTAAAGATTAAGTAGACTGATAGCGAAAGAAATTTCGTGTTAATTACACTTTTGGGACTGGTCGGAGAAGAAAGGAGTTTATGGGGGGACTATTATTTATTTAAAGGTTTATTTAATCTTGAATTATAGCTCTTAAGACCTTTCTTACGTCATAAAAGGTGTTATAAAACATAATTTACATTTTGCACAAATTATACAACATTTATTTCACATTTTGCTTAAATTAAGTTTTAATAACTAAAATACTGACAAAATTTTTTATGCTTATCTCGTGAATCAGTAAGTGGCATACGCAAATGGTAGTGAAGGCTAATGAAGAAAACTAAACTAAATACTAGTGAAGGCTGAAAAATCGTCTAAAAATGATATAAATAGTAGTGGAGGCAGAACAAACATGCGAAGAAAGGTAAAATTAATAGGTTTTTTTTTACTATCGCATTCGGTAATTTGACCTTACGGCCAGTTCAATGTGATTATCATGACTCTTCCAGTGTATCAGTTTCTCCAGTGCAATGCTGCTAATAAGTATGGACACTACATGACATTCACACACAAACACTTCAGCACCCATGCCCTCGGTCGGGCACGAACCGGCGACCTTCGGCACACGGAGCTAGTACTCTAACCCCTACGCTTCCGAGGCCGGCATTAATACAGTTGAATTCAAAGACTGAATTAAAAGTTGAAGAAAATGTAGTTCAGCTAATGCTAGAACAAATAATGTTTTCTCAAAGCCCATGCACCGATTACTTCGGTAATTTGTATTTTCAGGGGAAGATTATTCCATACTGTATTCGCTGAAATACGGAAGGATTTGGTCAGTATTTCTGAGTTATGGGTGGAACTGGATACACCATTGAAGTTCAGGAACCCAGTGTGAGAGTTATGGCACAGTACGCGATGCATAAATAAAGATTTCCAGTTGTAAGAGGCGGCGAAGGTGACCAGAGTGTGGAACCGTCGACGGTCGCAGGCGCACAACCACTCTAACGATCATCTGACAGCGAGTAATGGTCGGTTGTACAGTCGCAGGTCACATATGAAACACGCTCTAGGGTTTCAGATTGAGTTCAAGTTTTCTTATGTTTTCTGGACTTAAATTTTGCGGTACAACATCGCAGTAATCGAAGTGGGAAGCAAAAGGGCCTGCAAAAGTTTTTTTCCGAATAGATGTAAACAATTTTCTTGCATTTATACAGAACAAGTCAAGAGAAGGCCTTGCGACATACTGAGACAGTGTTCTCAGAAAAGTTTAAATTATTTTCGACTAGGAATCTCATATCTTTTATAGCTTATGAGTTTGAACTAGCGATAACAGTAGCCTGGGAATTAGTTGTATTTATTTTTAGTCCAAGTCTCTTTACTCAATCATAAATATATTTGATGTCGTCATATATTTGTCTTTATTGTAGTGGTTACGTCGGTAGATGTTGCGCTGTGGTATAGTTACAAGTAAGTCGTCAGCGTAGAGATGATAGTTACAGTGACGTAACACACTAGCCGTATCGTTTATATATACAGAAAGTAGAAGTGGTCCCAAGACTGAGCCCTGAGGGACACTCCCATGGCGACTTGTCTCAAGTGATATATTATGAAACTGTGCAAAAACCTAAAAAGTCACGATTTTAGACATACGGCATTGGTTAGTTTCTTGGAACGCGTTGAAATTAAGAGAAAAAATAATAGTGAAGATCATAATCGAATTTGTTAAGCTGTTGAGTGACGAGGTGGATATATGAAGACGGTGAGATTAGTACATGGTGTGAAATAAATTGGAAAATTTTATGGATCTATTTTAGAGAGTAATAAGATGTTAATCCCACATGCTCCCAAGAATCACTACTAAGTGAAGTACTTATGTTGTTGTCGTTCAACAACGTGTATTTCGTACACACGTAACCATTGCGATATTGTCGAGGGAAAAAATTTAAAAAGAAAAGAATTGGTATCATTTGAAATCTGATGTTGAAACTGTTGTCCTCTTAAAATTTCTGAAGATACATTCAGTAAATTTATTAAAAACCTGTTGCATTAGATTAGAATATGCTTACGAGAACTAATCGATTCCTTCATGTCTGCTTCAGATCAGAAAACTATACAATGAAGCGCCAGGTGGAATAAAAATACTATTTTCACGATCTTAAACGAGGTTGCGTAAATTCATTCCTGTTCATAAGCATTAATTTTGACGCAGAAAGACTGTAAATTAGTCACTTTCGACGATTTATGTCACTGTTGCATAATATTCTTACAAGTTGCGCAGAACTGTGGGGGTGATCTGTTAAGTCGGTACATATTGTACGTATTTAAGTGTGTGCCGTGCCATGCTCTCTATCGGGGTGGTTACCCCTCCTCAGTAAAGTCCAGAGGAGATGAAACTATAAGATTTGATAACTGAAGTGTTCTGCATTCTTAGCGTAGTGTTGTGGATTAGAGTAAGGTAAAGTCAGCTGCTAGTCCTTTCTGGTCTACTGTTCTGAACGACCTGCGCTGGATCCGCTATGTCTCCATCCTACTAACAAATAACTTTCGACAGTTTCGAATAACCTCACTACATTCAAACTAAGAGGGTTAGGGAGTTAATCTACTACTCTGATCACAGTTTGGTGATTATGAATCGTAAACCACTACCTATCCTGCCCTGCTCTAAGAGATCCTGGAAATTTCGTCACGACCGGGGAAACACCTGTTATCTTAGTCCGCCATCCGTGACACTTGTAATACGTTTAAAATATTTCACGGTCATAATTTTTTCTGATAGCGAATGCTTGATACGCTCTCTTCTTCGTTATACCTGTGGGGAAAGTATGATTAATTAACGAATATGTTGCCGAGCGTGGATGATAAGCGGTAACACTTGGGCCCTATATTTAGACTTCTTAGCGAGGATTGGGAATGAATTAGGTCGTGGTCTTTTAAAAGAAGCATCCTGTCATTCTTCTGGAATGATTTGGTGCAACCACAGGAAACCCAAATCTGCATGACCGGATGAGGATTCGAAGCCACTTCCTCCCGAATGCGAGGCGTTACCGCTCACCCTACACGTTCCGTCCTTCCATTTGGGAAGACGTGGGCTCGAATCCACGTCCAACCATCCAGATTGCGACTTTCGATGGTTTTGGCTGTATTATTTCTTTCAAAGGCGATGGCCGAACTCCTTAAGCCTCCTTGACCACAATTTCCTGACTCTAATGACCTCGACGAGTTGTAAACACTAAGTCAAATAAGTTCTCATATATGTCTTTGACATCAGGTATTAATGTTATTGCCTTCGACTGCTGGTATTGATTGCAAACTTTACGACATTGTTGTGTCTTCGCTTTTGCGGTTGTTTTGGATCGCTGATATGGCAAAATTGTGTTTTTAACATATGGAAGAAGTAAAATAACCGAGCATTGATTATGATAAGTGTGTTTGTTTTGGAATGTATCTTGTAGGTACAGATATGACGGAGGTCTCTACAAAATCGGCGCCGCGATCGAGGAGCGGGAAGGACGCGGCGTCGCACCTGCTGCGGTGCCAGGCGTGCGGCTGCATCATGCACGACACGCTGCTCTGCTGCCCCAACAGCCACCTGACGTGCTGCTCGCGCGCGCAGTGCAGGGTGTGCCGCCAGCCGCTGCTGCCGCCCTCCGCCTTCACGCGCGCGCTGCTGCGCCTGGCCGCCGCCGACCCGCAGGTGGCGTGCAGACACGCCGGCTGCGCGGAGCGCCTGCCGCCGCGCCACCTGGCGGCGCACGAGCGCGCCTGCCCGCTGCGCCCCTCGCGCTGCCTCGTGCTGCCGCGGCAGTGCTGCTGGAGCGGCCAGTGGCTGGCGCTCGAGCAGCACACGGCGCTGCAGCACCCGGAACACGTGCTGCGCATGCCCGGCGGGAACCTCGCCTCGGCGAGCTGGCACCTCTCCAAGAAGGGCTTCCTCGTCGACTACATGCGCCATCTGGTGCTGGCGCTCGGCGAGATGTTCATCTACCAGAAGGTCTTCGAGTTCAACAAGGGATTCCTGTATATTGCGATACAGCTGGTAGGTCCTCCGGAGGTCAGCAGGCGGTACCAGTACAAGTTCAAGATGACCCAAGGCAACGGCGGCCACTCGGTCAGCTTCAAGCACGTGGTGCATTCTGAAGACGAGGATCTCGAGCTGGCCGTCAACCACGGGGACTGTATCAAAGTGCCCTACAGCACCATAACGGACTTCAGCAAAGGCGACAGACTAGTTGTACTGTCCAGGAGAAGGGACAAGTCCCCGTCACAAATAATCAAACAATAGTTTCCTCCATTCTATCAAGTGCTAAGAACAGTGCTATCAACAAAAGCTAATACTTCAGTTGGTACTGTTAACCATTATACTGAAGGTCAAAAACTTGTTTTTCTGCAATTTTCAGAATTATATGCAAAAACTGTTGGAATGATACCATGCAGCCAGTAGATAAAGAATTTATTCGTAGTTGAAACAAAAAGTAAGAAAAGTGTTTTTCAAGCTACTGCAATGGTATTTTCGTCAAACGATTAACTTAATCAACAAACTTTATCATCACTGAACTTCTATTTTCTTAAAGGTTCACCATTGCAACCGTGACAAAATCTGCCAAAATTTTTAACAGTCAATTTGTA
Organism: Vandiemenella viatica; assembly: GCA_031002005.1. Classification (NCBI taxonomy): domain Eukaryota; kingdom Metazoa; phylum Arthropoda; class Insecta; order Orthoptera; family Morabidae; genus Vandiemenella; species Vandiemenella viatica. The sequence continues at coordinate 108,702,293 of JARYHS010008075.1, read as the reverse complement.
TAGCTCCTGAGAAATTATTGAATATCTGAAAAAACTCTTCTTATTGTATGAGATCTTGCTGAAAACGAAATGATGTTGTATTTTTTTTGTTTCAGAAAAAATGTGACGGCATTTTTTGACTATCAGTACAAGAAAAATACTGTCGGCCAATGTACGGAAATAATTAACGATTAATGTTGCGACTTCAGTGACAGATGTTGAGGAACATAGTTGTGTGTTCATACTATAAAAGAAATTCTCAAGTATTTTATCTGTGCACGCTGGCAGTGCGGATGAGCATTCTATTTGAAATTCCTGACCGAGCGTGGTGGTGTAACGGCTAGCGTTCTGGCCTCGCATTCGGGAGGACGGCAGTTCAAATCCCCGTCCGGGCATCCAGATTTGGGTTTTCCATGGTTTCCCCAAATCACTCCAGGTGAATGCCGGGATGCTTCCTTCAAAAAGCCATGGCCGAATTCCTTCCCATTCCTTGCCCCCCATCTTTTCCCGTCTCTAAAGACCTAGTTGTTATAGGAGACGTTAAGCAGTAAAAAAAAAAAAAAAAAAAATGAAATTTCTGAATGCCTCAACACTACATTCACAGAAAGGAAGGCCAAGAGTTTATTCCTGCGTGCATAGTGTCTGTTTCATGTTTGAGAGAAATCTTAGAGAGTCCAAAACATTTTTTATTTTTTTTCTGCATTCGATCATAGGTTTTGTAGAGGCACGATACCCCACACAATGTGCACGTTTGATGTAATTTTGACTGGTAGGTACTGGAAAAGCTTCAATTACAACTCATTCACAAATGCCCGGTGTTTGTTTCGTTCTCCTTTAAGAACAATTAGTAATATTGAACTCCTATCTGTTCGCCATTAATTTTCAACTTTTTCTAAAAAAGAAATGTAATCATTTATGCTGCTCAAATAAACAAAAATTTTAACCATTCTTGTATATATTTCTGTTCTTATTTGATGTATTTATAAGGCTATTTTTCCTTGTAAACCTAATCTTGTTAACTTCAGTGTTTGAAGTTTCCTGTGATAAAGAACATCAGTTTCAATTTAAGTTATCCAATTTTGAAACTTTGTTAATGGAATGTAAGGTTAATGACTATGTTATGCTACAAACGGGTACAAAAACGGCGAGTATTATCTAGACCCAATGTTTGTACCACTGGAATATTCATGGTTAAGTGACAAACATATAAAGTAGACTTGCCTTGAGTTAAACAGCCAGATAGTGCATTTCTCACGTTGAGCTAACGTTATGGCGTAGGGAGTTTGGCTCCCAGCCCAGTATCCCAAGTTTTACTTTCATCTGTCAGAATCAAAGGAGTTAAATGTAAGGATCTTTATCTCATTGCCTTAGTAGATATGGATTAATCTCGATATCAATTACATCTGTGTAGACGAATCGAGAAACCAAAACCAATCAAAAAAATAAAAGGAAGCTTCACCATTACTTCAAGGACAACTAGAAAACCCGCATCACTTGAACCATCGACTTAAAGTACTTAATACAGTCCTAAGAAACTGGAATTTTTTTAACTTAACGTTCTGGCATCCCACTGGGGCGAACAAGGGTTTTCCATGGTATTCCCCAAATCACTCCAGGTGAATGCCGCGATTGTTCCTTCAAAATGCCATGGCTATATTCCTTCCCGTTCCTTGCCCTCCAAGTCCTTTCCCACCTCTTATAACCTTGGCGTCGACGAGGCGTAAAACCATAAAAAAAAGCTGGAATAATGCCTCCTCGGATGATTTTTGTACAAATTTTCAGTGATTTTTTCCTACACACACGCCCAACTGTAATTCTGTGCTGAGTTGTAAGAAGAATTTTATATAGCTTTCCACAATATTAAACGACTCACAAAAAATGTGGGCCTTTTCCTCCAAACACCCGTAAATGTTAGAGGAAAGGAACCAAATTCGAACACCCATTTTGTTTTTTTATCTTTCTCGCCTTTAACTTGAGTTACTTTTTCTTAAATTCTAATGGAATACATTCATTGGCGTGTTTTCATTTGAAATGTGATGTTACAGAAGAATACTGAAAATTAAGTTGACAGGCAAAGTACGAAATGTACGAGTTTCGGAAATGACGGGTGAAGAAAGAAGTTGGTGGAAGAAGCTTAAGTAAGAAGAGACAGCCTGGTAGGTGATATTTTGAGACATGCTGGATTGGTTAATTTGTTAGTGGAGGGAACAGTCGAAGGTAAGAACTGTAGAGGAGGACAGAGATTAGAGTATATGAAGCAGTTAATTGAGGTCGAGGGTTGTAAGGAATATGTACAGATTAGCATAAGATAGAAAGGGATGGAGGAATTGCATCAAACCAGTCGAAAGACTGATGGAAGCAAAAAAAAAAGTTTCAAATAGCCTACATGACAGAAGCTAATAAATAATAGATCATTGTCTTAAAATTAATTTTTTACTAAAATGTTGCAAAAATAGTCTCTTAGAAAAAGGTAGCAAAAATCTGAGCTCTGTTAAGAAAATGCATAAAATTATCAGAAAAGTCCATTAAAATTAAAAAATTTAAGATTTGACTATGTGGTATAAACAATTTAGCATATTTGACATTCATAATATATGATAATTTACATCTAAGAAAAATATGGTATATTTCTACGCTAATAAGTTATTCTACTAACGACACAAATCTTTTTTCTCCCCAAGGTTTCTATTTGGTTTGGCCGTCCGAAACAGCATTTAAAATCACTTTAACTAATTGACGAATTATTAATACGAATTTTGGGGGCGCGACTGAGGGAACGCCGAGGGGTCCTATATAGGACGACTTTTACTCGGCAGCTTCAGGCATTTAAAAAGAACTTTGGGCATATTTCAAATTAAAAAAAAGACAATGTTATCAAAGAAAAATTACAATCATAATAGTATTTACCAAAGACAACGCAGTGAAAAGATTGATATTTTCTCCCTTTAGAACATTATAAAAACGCTGTGTAACGAACTTCTGCAAAAACTTTCACTCTTACTGATAGTACTAATAGCGTAACTGTGCCAAACTCTGCAAACCTCAAAAAACAACATTACTTAGATATCTACATGTTGAAATATGTCCTGCCAGAATGCAGTACCACCCAAGCAAAATAAGGGAGGGGGGTTCGACTTAGGGACCAGGGTCCGGATTTGGTTACTTTCCTCTACAATTAATGCAATATAAAAATCAGTCTAGCAATGGTAAGGTAACGATAAAGGCTGTATGCAGTGAAACACATGGTGAATGACTTTGCATGCGTTAATGTTTCACATTAGGGATTAGAACTATGAAGTCCTTAATGGTATAAAACATACCATGTCGAGTCTCCTGGTTTAGAGGTTAACCTTGCATTTGGGAGGAACCGGTTTTGTCCTCAGATTTTGGTTTCCCATGTTTTCACTTCTGTCGAATGACGTGATGGTTTCTTCAAAAGGTCATAGTTGAATTATTTCCCTTTCCTTATAACAATCCTCTCCCTGATCTAATGGCCACAAGGCCGTAAGCCCTTAACAGAGTTAAACTGCGTCCTTAGAATACCTAGGTGGTTGCCTAGGAATAATACGGTACAACTGTTTACCAGCTACATCGGTAGCAATGGCACACTCTTTGGTTTTGTTCCTAGTATTGCTATAGCTCATCATAAAACCGGTATACGAAATGCATGCGATATGTTTTTAGCAATACACCGAAATCATGACTGAAAGCATCTGGCAAGAAATGTTTGATGGCAACGAAAACTTACCATACGTCCAGAAGAAAACTTATTGTAAAATATGAGCATTAAGTTGAACATAAGGGTATCTGGGATAATTTAAAGTAAATTAAACCATTTCTTCTGGTTTCTTTTCTTTTTAAGAAAAACCCCAAGAACATAGGGAAAAAAGTACGTCGGAAACTGATTAGCGTACGTGTATACATAATATCCTACACGTATCCTTACATCACTAAATGCTCTAAGTAGGGATTGGTCTGAAATGTTAATAACTGAATTTAAAATCTGATTTACTGAAAGATAGTTGGCTCAATGAGTCTCAGAGTATCACGTAGTACTTTTATTGTGTTTATGATGAATCGTCGCTGAAGCTTTCATATTTATATATAGCACTACCTTAAAATAATCGATAACATTGCGCTGTTATAATACTAAAAAAGATAGTGAACAATATTTGTTAAGAAACTTCTTTCACAGCAAACATATTGCGAATCACGCAACCAGTTTAATAACGTCCCAAAACAATATCAAATAAATTTTAATACCTACTTATCAGGACCCCACTCGATGGAGAACGTAAAAAAACGCTTTTTTCTCAAGAAACTAAACTTATTTTTTATTATTTCTTACGTATTATATTTGCGGTCATTCAAACTCATCTGGCTGTAAAGTTCCATCATAAATAGAAACACGCGGTGCAGTTATTAGACCTCGATGTACAGACAAGCGTCGAAATTGTGAAAGATCTATTTTTGTTATTTCGGCAACAGAACCCTAAATATGGGTCAAGAGCAAACTTATTCTTTCGTCTTTTGTAATTTAACTTAACGCGCTGTTATGAACCGATAATATTATTGTTCTGAATATCTGGAAGTATCTTACTGAAGTTTCGGTTTTCAAAATTGTAAACTGTTTTGAGACATGGAATTACAGAACAGTACCTCTCAGCTTCTTTTGTAGCAGTCACAAAGCAATGAAAGCTTTGTTCAAAGCTTTATTAACTCATTAAGAAACACGCAGTCAATTTACGTAATCCAAAAACAGAACTGCATCGGCGCATCTATCGTTTGTTTGATCGAAACGTTAAGTCTGTTAAGTCAACTGATTTTTAAAATAAAGTCGTGACAATATGGTAGCTGAATCGGATAATTCTTTAACCGTTCGACAAGATAAATATAATTAGTAAAGTTTCACAAGTTCGGGTTTCTTACTTTATCTATCGTCCCTGGTGTTTAACCAGAAAAGTTATAAATATTAATGCGATTACGATGATGCAGAAACAAACGATTCATGGATACACAGACTTTATTGCCGTGTTCTCAGACAGCAAGGGTTTTTACGGTGTATGCAATTGTAACAGTTCTATTTCTGCACGAAATTGCAAATTTTGTTATAAATACCTTTATTAAATTCTACTTCCGAAACCTATGACAGGCGAAAAAAAATTTTCCTCATGATGCTGGTTATGACGTGGACGCTGACATACATAGAAGAGGTGAAATTCTTTTTAAATGATGAAAACAATTGAACTGTTTTTTTTATGTTTAACTGTCGTACTAAAGAAGTGAGATGTTAGCAGCCTGCAAGCAAGTCAAATAAAATTTCTAAGAGGCAGAACAGATGTTACATGAATGAATGTACAGCACTAGGAACAAAACAATTAGAGACACAGTAAAAGAGGAGCTCCTATAGGGAGATAATAACTTGACAGGCGGGGGTAAAAACACTTGATTCTTTAAGAGAGATGTTCGGTACTCAGACGACTGCGCACAAATATTTTAAATCTTCTTTACTAATTACTTCCATGACTAATGCATTATGTGGAGTCATCAATAGTCACTAGTGTTTGCAAAATATTTCAGTGCAGGAACGCATTGTCGTTAAAATGCGTGTCTGCACGATAACATGTCACATTTGAGAAGCCAGGTCCCATAGTTAATGGGTGGTGCTGCGTTCCAATTTTGTCAATGACACTCTGTATCTCCCTACATCAAATGTGTCGCGCGCAATTGAAAGAGATATGTCAATGCTAGATTGACGCGCGGAAAACTGTAAAAGTTTTCAAAAGCTTAAAAACAGCCGAAATGAGAACTACTTTTTGACTGAAAACAATAAAACCATGTGACTACCAATCACCCACCAAAGAGCTGGAATCAAGAATGCGCACAGATAAGCATGCATTCATTCTGGGCTGTTCGAGAAAGAACACGTATGTATCAAAACTATCGAATTTAATAAAATGATAATACTTGAGATATAGCCACATGAATTACTGGCACATCAAAATAAAATTAAAAGACTTTAGATGGTTTCTACGGTGCTATTTAATAACAGGCTTACATAATCCAAGTTTAAATGTTTGTATTATATGTTATTTTCCTTGAGTATAATACGATATATTAAAAGTTTTTAAATTGTTCTCAGTTGAATTGATAGTCGTACTTAGCACCTATGCTATTCACATATACTCAGTCACAAAGACGCATGTGGAAGCTGACATACATAGAACAGTTGAGATTCTTCTTAAATTATGAAAACAATTGAACTGTTTAAAAAAAAAAAAAACAAAAAAAAAAAAAACAAAAAAAAAACAAATAGTGGCAACGAATAGTCTTAAAGGAAGAGTTATTTCTGCAGTAAATCTTTGATTCATTTTCTAAAGACGCTTCACAGAACTTTCCTGTTCTTCAGTCTTTAACGAACATATTGCCGCAATTGTTGTTCAAATACATAGACTTTTTTTTTTATCAATCTGTTCGTCAATTTATAGTATTCAAGGAGCCATGATGGAACCTACAGCACTTAGTCTCGTAACAATTTAAAAAATAAAATTCCTTGAAAATAAGTAATTCAGGTGTTAATATATTTTTTATATTTAGTTGGAATACAGCTAACTAAGGTTGGTTGGATCCTGCTGAAGGAGACATACTAAGCCATTGTGTCAGAGGTAGGACGGCCAGTTCCCTTCCATAAGGACCTACAGTTTAACGTGGAATCCGAACCACGGATTTGGAATTATATACTACCTCATGGTTACGACCATAACTTCAGTGGAATAACCACTGTCGTGTTGATGCAGAAATACACAGACGAAAAAAAAAAATCCCAACACCAAGAAAAAATTATTGTAGAGTAATGAAATTTGGACAATGCATTTGTCAAGTTAACATGTTTAATTGATTAAATTTTCAAGATCACAGGTTAATTTAAGCTCAAGAAAATGCATTTCAAATGTGAAATACTGTTAAATTAATAGCCGGTGTAACCTCCAGAATTTTGAATGCAAGCCTGCAAACGTGAATGCATTGTGTCATACAGGTTTCGAATGTCACTTTGTGGTATGGAGTTCCATGCTTGTTGTACTTGTGCTGTCAATACTGGGACGGTCAGTGCTGGCTGTGGATGATGCTGGAGTTGTCGTCCAATGATATCCCATACGTGTTCAATTGGAGACAGATCTGGTGATCTCGCAGGCCAAGGTAACATGTCGACACTCTGTAGAGCACGTTGCGAGACAACAGCGGTATGAGGGCGAGCGTTATCCTGTTGAAAAACTCCCCCTTGAATGCTGTTCATGAATGGCAGCACTACAGGTTGAATTACCAGACTGACGTACAAATTTGCAGTCAGTGTGTTTGGTATAACCACAAGAGTGCTCCTGCTGTCATAGGAAATTGCTCCCCAGACCATGACTCCAGGCGTAGGTCCAGTGTGTCTAGGCCGCAGACAGTTTGGTTGCAGGCGTTCCCCTGGCCTCCTTCTGACCAACACTCGGCCATCACTGGCACCAAGGCAGAACCTGCTTTCATCAGAAAACACAACAGATCTCCACTCCGTCCTCCAATGAGCTCTGGCTTGACACCACTGGAGTCGCAAACGGCGATGGCTTGTAGTCAGTGGAATGCACGCTACAGGGCTGGAGTCATGGTCTGGGGAGCAATTTCCTATGACAGCAGGAGCACTCTTGTGGTTATACCAAACACACTGACTGCAAATTTGTACGTCAGTCTGGTAATTCAACCTGTAGTGCTGCCATTCATGAACAGCATTCAAGGGGGAGTTTTTCAACAGGATAACGCTCGCCCTCATACCGCTGTTGTCTCGCAACGTGCTCTACAGAGTGTCGACATGTTACCTTGGCCTGCGAGATCACCAGATCTGTCTCCAATTGAACACGTATGGGATATCATTGGACGACAACTCCAGCATCATCCACAGCCAGCACTGACCGTCCCAGTATTGACAGCACAAGTACAACAAGCATGGAACTCCATACCACAAAGTGACATTCGAAACCTGTATGACACAATGCATTCACGTTTGCAGGCTTGCATTCAAAATTCTGGAGGTTACACCGGCTATTAATTTAACAGTATTTCACATTTGAAATGCATTTTCTTGAGCTTAAATTAACCTGTGATCTTGAAAATTTAATCAATTAAACATGTTAACTTGACAAATGCATTGTCCAAATTTCATTACTCTACAATAATTTTTTCTTGGTGTTGGGATTTTTTTTTCCGTCTGTGTACATTTACTGTTTTCGAGGCAAAGTGCCCCGATGAACGAGATTTATGGCTTGTTATTCCTTTGGGATTAAATCTGCACTAATGTTATTAATGATCAGTGGCACATTTTAGAAAACTTCTCATTAGTTTTTATTTAAATCAACGAGAAAGGGGTTTCGGAATAGAGCTTAACTTGGGGCTATGATAGCCTTCGCGAATGACAGCAAATTACGAATTTACAATTTCGTGCGGTCTTAATGCTCTCGTGACAGAATTTCTACAGTCCGCAATTATTGTTGCCGTACAATGTGTCACAGTTAACGTACCGTACAAAGCAGACCTTAAATTTTTATGTGGAATCAGAAACATGGAAACGTTCTGCCCTACTTCACTTGAACAAAGCAATCTTTGTCTCTTGGGAAGTGCGGGTTAAGAACCTCGTTAAAAATTCCAGTGTCGATCTGGTTTCAAACAGAGGTCATTTCAGTAAACAGTCAGGCAACTTACAAGGGAGACACCATCCCTCTCATTTATGTTACAACACCCGACAGACACTTGTTTCTCAATTAGAAGTAATATTTTCTCAATTCTTCGAACAGTTCGGTTGAAGGAATGGCATAGGCTTTCAGTATTTCCTAATTGAAAGTGGCTGAAGAAAGCGGTTTGTGGAAGAATCTTAAAAAAATAAGAGAAGCTAATGTAGCATTTTAAACTTTATTAGAGACTGGTTGGTCTGAATCGCAGGAGTGGAAAGGAAACTAGACTTTGAAGTGCATAATTGACAATGCAGCATTTAAGGTATTTGAAGGTTTTGGCTCAGGACACAAAGAGAAATGGCGGTATTGTATTTGAGGGGTGCCCAAACCCCAGGCCCGCGGTCCACGAAGTGGCATTTGAATTTTCCCGCCAGCAGCAGCGGTCTAGAACATGCTAGCCCTAAAAACTCTGCAAAGATCTCATTAATGATTTTTTACTTTTTGACTATAAATCTCTGCAAAGGTATGATTGATTTTTTTTTTTTTAAATTTGATTGTAATTTTACTGTGTTACTTACATCTTTGTTATATTTATATATCTGTTATAAGTATAGGGAAGTATTATGTGACCCACAGGCTACCTTAGAATCTAAATTGTGGCCCATCTCCAATATTGGTTGGGGAGTCTTGCCGTATTTCATAAAACTCGTCAGAGTGCCTACGACCAAAGGTTTCTGACTTAATATCTGCCATACAGATTCAATATTTTAACTCAATTTCTTTACGTTTCGCATAATAATTGTTACCTGGTGTATGTTGCACACTGTCACGCATCCCCCATCGGCGATAGATCAGAGAATTCTGCAAGGCATAAAATGCTTTCTGTATGTTATTAGCCCTTACCCCAGACTTCTTCCGCTTAGAAGGGTGCTGTATAGTGAGTATTTGTCTTTAATATTATTAATAAATGTCCCACTATAATAATAATAAAAATATGTACAAGAACAACAAAAATTTAGTTACTGTAAAATTCAATTCTAAATTGTGATAAAGTATGGTATAAACTAGAAAAACAGTGTACGCGACATCCCGTAAAGAGCAAAGATTAATAATGGAATTAGCTACTGGCTTCGAAGGAGGAGACTATTGGCAGTGGCAGAAGGCGATTTAACAGTTCCCAAAGGAATTATTGGCTTTTCTGCGACAAAAAGCATCCTATTCGCTATTGGAGAATATATTCTAGACTGCGTGTCAAATTTAATTTATATCCATAGAGCCGTTACGACGTGATTGAGTAACAAACATCCACGCAAACTTTGGCATTTACGACATTAATAGGATTTTTAAACCTGTTGATGGCCAACAATGATATTTAGAATTACTTTTATTATTTCGGTTATTAATACTTCTGTCACGACTCAACACTTCGTATGCGCGCTTTACATCGCGAGATACATAGCACCAAAATCCACATCTGCGGGTGCTCTGGTGAAGCCAATTCAGTTGTTAACAGCAGTTAAATGAAATCCTTTAGCGTGAGTGTAGTGAATCAGCTGTGCAGCGTCCTAGCTGTCAGCCTTGGAACCAGGTGCGACAATAACTGTACAGCATCGACGCTACAGCAGTTTAATACATACAATGTGCCAATACGCAGTAAGTACATCAGCCAACACGGTTCATACATATACCCTATATCTGTCAAGTCTATTTTTTAAAATAAATAAAAGAAAAATTTTTGGGCAAATTATTGCACGCTGATCTCGCACGCTTTCCTCCAATGTTATGTGAGACTCACTGAAACGAAATTGTAATACAAAAACGGATATAAAGCTATACCAGTATGCAAAATAGCAACCAAAAGTTCGGCACATCAAAGAAATTTTGGAATCTAAACGTCAGTAAATTAAATTTTACCAAAACTATATTACCAGTAACAGCAGCAAACAAAAATCCCAGCTTATATTTAAATAATCCAAACGCTGTTGCTATAGTAAATAAATTTCACAGTAGTTACTTAATAATAATTCAATAACTCGTCAAAATAAAATAATGGTCAATAAGATGAATTGTAATACAATTTATAAAATCATAATAGCAATTCCTAAAACGAAACGAAGTCAGAGAAAGAAATCATCAACAAATAAATATTACTTATAGGGATAATGTCATTCACAAGACATCAAGTAATATGTTTCTGCTAGACATTTATATGCGTTATCCTTCGGTACTACAATTTATACAAAAAGAAATAGAACTTTGCTCTAGTATTTCCAATTATTAGTAACCTGAGAGTACAATAATAGTATGTTGTGCACCCCGCTCCACATTGGCCCAGGGGATACGTCAACACACTCCGGCCAGATGCGCCATAACCAAAATCCAATGGCAGCACTGTAAAGAAAAGTTTCTATGCACCTGCCAAGAGCACTGGACTAACGTTCAGAGACAATGCGCTAGGACAATATCCATCATCCCCCGAGGATAGTGGGGTGCGGGATGGACAGGTGGTTACTCCAGAGGGAATAAAACCCGCGATGGTTATAACCCCTTTATGGACCCTCGTGCTACTTCCAGGAAAACAGAGTATTTATGGTAACAGGAATAGATTTACAATGCCATTCACGGAAAGGACCTATACATGACAAAAAAAGTTTCAATGACAGTTTCTGTACAATAACCTATGGCTGGCGTTACACTGTAAAAGATCTTTGTCAAAGATCTTTGTCAAAGATCTTATATAAAAGATAATTAATAAAAGATATTTTATAAAATATTTTACAGTGTAATGGGGAATATTTTATAAAAGATATCTTTTATAAAATGTAAAACGTTGGCATTACATTTTATAAAAAATTTCATCATCCTGCAAAGTAAACAAATAAAATGGCGTGTAATGGGTCTTTTTATTGGTTATTTTTAACCCGTCGTTTATGCGTCAGGATGGATAAGTTATGTTGGTCACTGTGGGCGTTGGCCAGGTATTTACTTGGTGCGAATATGGCTACTCCTCCCGTTGCTGGTACTCCAGTCTGGGCTTTGGCTAGTTTAATAGTCTATTTACTTTACTCTTAATATCTCGGGCTTGACTTCAAGGAAAGTGCATAGACAGGTTATTATTTCCTAGGCAGGCTGTTACATTTATCCAACTGCCACGAGCAAGATTCCAAGCACTTTGCCAATATGTAAGAATGATGGACTTACAATGGTTTCGGATGGCTGATTGGCTGGCTAGCGAGGCGGCTGGTCTTCGATTCCCGATCGTCTACAGAACAGCATAGTCGCTGCGTAGTCCGACTTGCCTCCGACTTGACTTGACCTCCAGCCTCGGCGAGCCCGCGCTTATATCTCATCAGTTGCGTAGCCTGTCCCCATTCTACTGGCAATAACCTGACAGCTAGCACTTCTAGAACCTCCTTCACGAGCCTAGCTTCCATAGCTATTGCTCGCCGACCTGGAATTCTTGCTGACGAACCTTGCGACATCCTACGCCGGGCGCTCGCTGCCCGCGAGTGTCGCCGCTAGTACATTATCATTATTTATATTTTATTATTTCCAAAATATGAGCGTTCTGGTAGCTCAGTGCCTAAGCGCTTGCTCCTGCCCCGGGCACGAATCCCGGTAGCCGCAGGAATTTTGAGAGTTGTGTTTAATTATATGAGCTATGCCAGGACGCTCCGTGGTTCGGATTCCACGTTAAACTGTAGGTCCCAGAGGAAAGGAACTAGCCGTCCTACCTCTGACACAATGGCTTAGTACGCATCCTTCGGGAGGATCCAACCAACCTTCGTTAGCCTAAGTTAAGTTTAAGTTATTTCCAAAATACACTGCAATTATTAAAACGACCTGCTACAGGCGCGAGCGAAGTAAGTTGGTTAGGTCTGCCGAATGCATTAAAATATATTTATTTCTGAGTATAGACTATAAGAATAGGTATAAAAAGGTGGACGTTTACGCGAAGTTTGGGAAGTTAATTCTATCTTTAGATTTTCAGAAAGCCTTTGACTCTGTGCCACACAACCGCCTTTTAGCGAAGCTTCGAGCCTGCTGTATATCGGATCAGCTTTGTGAATGGATAAAGGATTTTCTAACTGGTCGGTCGCAGTATGTCGTCGTTGAAGGAGAAAGTTCTTCTAATCTAGATGATACATCGGGTGTACCTCAACGAAGTATAATAGGACCACTTCTTTTCTTAATTTTTATAAACGATCTCGGAGACAAAGTGAAAAGCCTTTTTAGATTGTTTGCTGATGATGCGGTTATTTATAGGGAAGTAAGAAATTTGGCCGATTGCTTAGGAATTCAGCGCGATCTGGATATTATTTTGGCATGGTGCACTGAGTGGCAACTCACACTAAATTGTAAAAAGTGTAAGAATATGAGTATAGCTAACAAAAAGAATCCAATTGTTCAGAAATACGAGTTAAACAATTCAGTTATTGATATGGTCAATTCTATGAAATATTTGGGAGTAACAGTACAAAGGAACATGAAATTGGACTTACATATTAATACGTTGGTAGGTAGAGCTAATTCTAGGCTGCGATTAATAGGTCGAATCTTGAAAAATTGTAATGAACAAACGAAGGAGATAGCGTACAAATCTCTTGTGCGTCCACATTTGGACTATTGTTGTGCCATCTGGGATCCGTTTCGTAAGGGGTTGATCGAAAGTATAGAGAAAGTACAGAGAAGAGCCGCTCGATTCGTGACCGCTTGCTACAGTCCTTATGAAAGCGTCACAGAACTGATTAGTAGACTAGGCTGGGAGTCTGGTAGATAGACGACGCACGTTTCGTTTTAAACTTATTGGTAAACATGTGTACCCCTAGTTTCATTTACGAGTGTTTTGAAATACTTCGTCCACCAACCTATTTGAGCCAGAATGACAAGAAAGATAAGATTAGAGAAATAAGGTGTCGCACTGATTCTTATATGAATTATTTTTTCCCTCGTACCATTAGGGATTGGAATGCACAACAAAGAGATTAGCTTTGGTGCTGAGCACCCTCTGCCACCCACAATTTTGTGAATTGCAGAGTATATTTGTAGATGTATATGTAGATGAAAGGAGGCTGAAATGACGAAGACGTGAAAAAGAAAATTAATGGATTAAGTAGACTGTATTTGACAGGTTTATGGAATAATAGCAAAGCGAATTCGCTGAGCTATACGGATGCCAAGCAGCAGAAAGGTTTCAATCCGTCACCAGTAAATGAGTACAGCTCATTGCGCAGGCGGTTTTGTGCGAAAATTCAAGGCGGCAAATTTCTGTCTGGCCAGTGGCTGTTTTTCCCTTTGTTTGTTTGAGGCAGATTGAACCGTGCGCTCCCCGAATGCCGAAGGGGTTGTGTGTGTGTGTGTGTGTGTGTGTGTGTGTGTGTGTGTGTGTGTGTGTGTGTGTGTGTGTGTGTGGTTACGATAAGTAACAATTTGTATATAAAAATCTTGCCCAGTATACGGCAAAGCTGAAGGAGTCTCTTGCTCTCCCTAGTCTGGAATGTTTTTGTTGATTGGCTGAAGTTTGCTTCCGTTTCTATTTCTTTGTTGACAGAGTTACATTTTGGGGGTAACGATAGAATAAGATTTTCCATGTTTCAATTGTACCACTAAAACCTGTAATTTTTCTAAGGGATATATTTTTATAAGTTAATTTTTTTCTGTATTCCATTTGTTTCTCTTGTAGTTATTGTGTAAACTAAATTTATACCTGTCCATGCGAACAAAAATATTTAAAAATTCATATTTAAACATCGAATCTTGCAACTCATGCAGAGAACGTGAATGTTTCTGATCATAAAGAACCAAGACATTTCAGTATTGTGCATATTAATGGCTTTCGAACTTTTGCGGTAACATATACATACAGACGAGTACAACGCCCAAAACGAGATAAGAAATAACATTGGTTTTTGAAATAATAAACGGCTACAAACGATTCAATTAATATACACATGCATGTATCGTTAACAATTCTGTAATAGTTAAAAAAAAATCATTCCACGTTAGGGTGAGGAGCTAATCTGCTATTTGCGTTATCATGTGCTGGACAGCCCTGAGTAGTGTTATCGCTCAAGGTCACGGTGAAGCCTGTTGCGGCTGATAAGCGATCTCAAGATACACAAGTGCCGACATTCACCACCACACACGGAAGAGCGAACCCAGGAAACTGCAGGTACGTAGCGCTGCTGAGTCGTGCATTTGGCAAGCTGAGATAATATCGCACACAATGGTTAAATTCATAAGCTTCAGAAATGTAGGATTAGTTAATATGAACAATAGGATTATTAATTTTGACATATACCTCACCAAAATCACGAGGCAAATGACTGGTGTTAACAATAAATCATTTCATTAATATATTAATTACTTTTAATTGATCTTTCTGTTAATAAACAAAACAAGTTAGGCTACCATGTTTCTAAACTAACAATAGTAGTAATATTTATGTTTTTTTGAATTCTTCTGGTGTGTACTTCTCTTCTAATTTTTTGATTGATACCTTTTCCAACCATGAAAAATGTACACATAGTTCCTTGAAGTATTTGTAAAATAATATTAAGGTTTTCAATTATCAGCCTTGGTAATTTCATAACGACATTCCAGTTTTGAATAAGTTTAATGTTTCTGCTAATTTTATCTCCAAAGTACAAATGTGATAGATAGTATATTTACAGTGTTTTTAAGTTTTGTTTAGTAACTGTCTAAGATTATCTAAAAGGAAAGTTACTCTAAATTTTAAAGCACAGTGAAATGCAAATAGATGCGGGTGTCAAAGTAGGGAAGCGTTTCAATCAAAACAAACCGCCATGTTGGAGCACACAACAGCTTTGGACTGATGACACGGTTGAGAAGGCAAGAAAAACCAATCTAAATCTTTAACCAGATAAGTTTCGCTGTCGAAATATAGTTGAGTGATGAGAGAGGAAAGATGGATGTAAGAGTACCGAAAAAAAAAAAACTCGCGATTTTCTAGAAGATATACATCGTAACAGTTCATCATTGTTTAGGGAAACATTTCTCCAGCCATTTACACATTACAAATGGTATAACTGTGATGGCTCTTCGGATCTTTTTTTTTTTTAAGTTTAGGAGCATAATCTTGTTCAAAAAAGTAGCAAACCATTACAGTGACTGAGATTACAGAGCACTCGTAGTTTCTTACTTGACTTTAAGATTTGTAGAGGCTACGCAACAGAACTGCTAAATCAGATTAGTTTTTATTTATTTACAAATAGATTGAAAACGTTTCTATTAATTACTGAAGACAATGTTATCGACAGGCTCTGTCACTATGTTTTAATGGTTAACCACATAAATTTACAAGTAAACACGAGCATAAAAAATCTCCCCTACTTGTTCTGTTAACATTCAGACAAATCTCATATTCAATATACGTCTTATTCACACCACGCACTCTCTTCATCCTAGTCCCTTTATCATATCAGTTACTGATTACGTTCTACGCTAATTTTCACAGACAAATCTAGATGCCCTCCTTTGCAACCTCTCGTACTCGTGTATTTGATGTCCATATGAGGGACCAAAACTTCCTCACCAGATTTAGGCAGTGGTCTGACCGAACTGCTACTTTCCCATGGTACTTTCCCCCTCATCACCAGTTATATTAATGCAGGATTTTGAAACCTCTCCCTACTATTTTCAGAATGTTTACTGACGAAATTAGTCCATTGTCAAAAGATACACCAATACACTTATGTTTAGCATCAAGAAGCAATTCCTCCTCAACATTTCAATCATACAGATCTTATTTCTTTAATGTAAAGCTAATTAACGGTTTTTGGCATTATCTTCATTCCGCTGCGGCCTACCCGGCAATATAAACTGTCCAGACCCTCTTGTGGATGTTCACAATCCTTTCCCGTTTCATGAAATTATGCATCTACAAGCAACTTAACTTCTGAACGTAAGTCAACAACACTATTAATCATCAGAACGATGAACAGCAATGGTTCCAATACAGAACTCTGTACCAATCCCCTTTTGAATTCCAAATTTTCTGATACAGCATTTTCTATTTTGTTTGTTTCCAACATTTTAAGAATTACTCCACGCAACTAGTTACAATTTCACCCACCTCATTTTTTCTTATTTATCACCATCTAATATCTCATTCTTTGGCTTTGGAGAGACCTAGTGCTATGCTATCAACTTTGCCCCCGTTATCCATATCTTTCAAGTAGCACACTAGTAGCACTTCAATACCCACTGCTGTATCTGTGCTTCTGATTTACAAACCAAGTAATTGTACCCGGTTTGAACTTATAGTTTTTTTTATATTTCATTCTTATCATAAAATGACAGTAACGGAGATTTTATTAAAAAAGATTAGACTAATTCAGTGAAACTAATGTCGAACTTTCGTTGGTTTCGAATCCAAAGAACATCATCACACTGTGTTTACAGCGGTATGTAGTACGAACGTATTTGATTTACAGATCCGTCGGTGTTTTAATGTAAGGGAAGAGTCTTTAGCTGATGCAAGAAAAATAGAGAGTGACAACATCAAATATATATATATTTTTTTAATGTCGAGCTCATTAGAGGCGGGAAAAGATTTTAGGCAAGGACAGGAAAGGAATTCTGCCATGGCCCTCTGAAGGAAGCATCTCGACATTCACCTGGAGTGATTTGTGGAAAATATGTAAAATGTATATCTGGAGATCTGGACGGGGATTCGAACCGGCATGCTCTCAAATGTGAGGCCAGAGCGTTACCGCTCACCCACCACTCTCGGTATCTAAATCTCTTTATCACTGAAAAGCGTAAGCGTCGAGGATAAATAGAGATAAGTGTAAGCAAAGATATCCTTGAGCACTTGTTAAAGAGTATTTCACAGTACACGTTTAATAACGTTGTATAGCACTCTGAACTTGGTAAATCCGCTGTTTAAGTTAATGGTTCAGATTTTGATGAAAACCACTGTCACATAAACAATGGGTTCAGGAAAAAGTATTGTAGCCTTTTTCATCATTGCCTAATGCGATACTGAAATCCTTATGCTAACGACTTTATTTTCCTAACTTTAACTAACATGTGATCTTAGTTATCTATATTTCCAACGTTGTTAAATCTCTTTAGATCTTTCACTCCTATCGTCTAAGGACAGGCCACCAAAGACATAGAAATACAATTTATATCTTTCAGTGAGATCGAAACTAACATGTGATCTTATTTAAAGCTAAGAAAATAAAGTTGTATTTTCCAATGCAAAATTCTTCTGTAATGTCTCTACAACAACAAATACACCATGTTATCATAGGTAGTCAAATTTTCAGTTAATATACCTTCCTTTTTATCTATATTTCCAACGTTGTTAAATCTCACTAGATCTTTCACTCCTATCGTCTAAGGGCAGGGCCACCACAGACAGAGAGAAATGTTTTGCGGTTTTAGATCTCATTGAAAGATATAAATTGTCTTTCTAAGTTTCATATACAACCTCTGTTATTACATTGAAATATAAAGATTATCGAGACGATCAATATCTATCTGACAGCTGTTATGTATTGCAATCCCCAGATGGTTTTCTCAACTTTTTCGTTAGCAATAAACAGTGAAAACCAAAAATCATTTTGTTAAAGAAATTTTTCCAAGATACATTACGAATTCCTAGGTTCTTTGTGCTCAATAAATAATATGGCTGATGTGAAAAAAATTACTGCCACGATGATAATTGCATATTGTAACTGAGTAAAGAATGTTCGTTTGCCTGTATACTACACCAATTTTTTCATTAACGTTCCTTCGCTTCTTTTAAACGTTAAATGTTCATGTCTGGGGAGTTTGGTGGCCAGTAGAGTAGTTTAAACTCAGAAGAGTGTGCCTGGAACCATTATGTAGCAATGGGGTATCGCATTGTCCTGCTGGAATTGCCCAAGACCGTCTGCACAATGGACACGAATGGATGCAGGATGCCAAGATGCATACGTACGTGTCACCTGTCAGAGTAGTATCTAGACGTATTAGAGGTCCCATGTCATTCCAACTGCACACGGCCCACACCATTACAGAGCCTCCACTAGCTTGAACAGTCCCCTGCTGACATGCAGGATCCATGAATGAATTCATGAGGTTGTCTCAATACCCGTTCACGTCCATCCACTCGAGACAATTCGAAACGAGACTCGTCAGACCAGGTAACGTGTTTCCAATTATCAACAGTCCAATGTCGGTGTTGACTGTCCCAGGCGAGGCGTAAAGCTTTGTGTCTTGCACTGAGCAAGGTTACACGAGTGGGCCTTCGGCTCCGAAAGCCCATATCAATGATGTTTCGTTGAATGGTTCGCACGCTGACACCTTTTGATGGCCCAGCATTGAAATCCGCAGCAATTTGCGGAAGGGTTGCACTTCTGTCACACTGAACGATTCTCTTCAGGGCTCGTTGGTTCCGTTCTTGCAGGATCTTTTTCCTGCCGCAGTGATGTCGAAAATTTAATGTTTACCGGATTCCCGATATTCACGGTGTACTCGTGAAATGGTCGTACTGGAAAATCCCCACCTCATCACTACCTCGGAGATGCTGTGTCCCATCTCTCGTGCACCGAATAGAACACCACGTTCAAACTCAATTAAATCGTGATAACCTGCCATTGTAGCAGCAGTAACAAATCTAACGCCTGCGTCAGACACCTGTTGTCTTATATAGGCGTAGCCAACCGAAGCGCCGTACTGTGAGTGTTTACATATCTCTGTGTTCGCATAAGCATGCCTATACCAATTTCTTTGGCTCTTCAGTGTAAATTTTTTTTTCAGTAATTAAGTTGGGCGTTTTTACTGACAAAGAATTTACCATATTTTGAACCTTTTTCAGATCGAGAACAAAAATTGTATTCCACAGCCTCAAAAGAGAGAAAAAAATTAGTTTTAGGGATGAAAAATGGTTTTCTAGGGTAAAAGATCAATACCCCGTGACTTTAATCAGGATGAGAGATGAATTTGACCCTAAGGGTTCGCTCTGCTAATTTGAAGAATTTTTCTTTAGTTTAAAGGGACATGGAAGTAGGACAGGAACAATTTTGTTATATAATTTTTAGGGTGAAATGTCCTGCGTGACCTGATCTAAAATGCGAACATTACCTGTCTTTTATGTTAAGAGTATGCTCTGCAATATTTGAAGAATTTCTGTTGATTTTTGAGGGACTTGGAGATATTTAAGCAACTAAATACCGTGATAAAAACAGTCTCACGGTATAGCAAGCGCAAGCGTCGAAAGTGATGAGGGCTTTGCCTGATTCAACTGAAATACAAACTGATACTGTACTTGACCCTAAAAGTGCGCTATGAAAAATTTAAAGCATTTGTATTTAATCTAAATGGAATTAGAAGTACTTGTTGAAGTATTAAAAACTGACAGAGATGCTGTCGCTACTATATAGATTATTTAATATTTGATACACACTGCCTTACAAACAAACAAAAATTGAAGCCACAAGATTGGGAGGATGATACGAAATGAAACTTCACAGCTTAGGAGGGAATGTGATGTTATTTCAATGATTACAAAATTGAATTAAATTTACAAAGAACTTGTCAGTATGAGCCTTCTTATCAGTATGACTTTGCACACTCTCTGGCGTGGGTGCATGCTCTGATTCTATTGAGCAGGGTGTGATAAAGAAGTTGCAACCTCTCCTGAGACAAGCCGGCCCGCAACTGTCGTAACTGGTGCTTGATATCGTGGATACTGGCAGATTTGACGACTTGTTCTATCGCGCACAGATCTGGGGATCTTGCGGCCTCTGTCATTACTCAACATTACGCAGGCAGTACACAGAGACACGTGTCCTGTGTGGACGAGCTGAAAAATAGCACCACGATACTGAGACGTAACACATGAGGACGCAGGATGTCCGTGGCGTCAGAGTTCCCTCAATCATTACCAGATGGCTCCCCACACCATGATGCCAGAAGTAACACCGCTGTGCTTCTGTAAAACATTGGAAGAATTGGATCTCCCCCCAGGTCGCCACCATAGTCGCTGACGATGGTTATCTGAGGTAGTAACTCCCATTCTACCTCTTAAAAGCCTTATTTCACTTGCTTGTACTCCGCTAATGTCCCACTTTTTCATTGTCCACGTTTCAGCAGCATAAGTCAAGATAGGCACATAGTATATATGATAGATTACTCCCTTGCTTCTCTGTGGCACCTCTTTATTCCATATCAGGCTTCTAATGTTCCTTAGGAACGCCTCTGCTTGTCTTCCTCTTTCACTTATCTCGCCACCATTTCCTCAACATTCCTCTAATACACTCCCTAGATACTTGAACCTGTTAACCTTCTTTAGTTGTTACCCTGCCATCACAATTCCCTGGGTTAACCTATTCTTCCTTCTAGTTGTTATCATGTACTCACATTTCTTTACGTTAAATTTCAGGCCATACTCCTCCACACTGTCTGTCCATAGATCCAACTGCCGCTGTACTTCCTCTTCATCACCTCCCCAGATCATCAGATCATCCGCAAAAGCCATCACCTTCATGTTTTCCTCTCCCATCCTCGCTGCCACCTTCTGCATTATTTCATCCATGATTACAATGAAGAATAGTGGTGGTAGGGCACTTCCTTGTTTTAGTCCATTCCTTTGTTCCAGCCAATCTGATCTTCTTTCCCCTATTTTCACATAGCTCACACTTCCTTGGTACAGTTCCGCCACTCTCCTGATGGTTTCTTTTGGAACTCCTCTCTTCTCCAAGGCCTTCCATACCTTACTCCTGTGTACACAATCAAATGATTTCTCAATTTCAAGAAATACCAACAGAAGATCCTTGCCATACCCATAATGTTTTTCCTGTAGCTGTCTCATAGCAAATATCAAAAAGGGAGCAGGAAGGAGTTTAAAAACTCTAGGGGTATTACACTGATGTGCCACTGTGCCAAAGTGTATGAGAAGGTCATTAGTAGTAAGATGACCTTGTTTGACGGCCATAGTTCACTTTTCCGCCACCAGATGGCAGCACTAACTGATGGCGCTAGTGTCGCCCGTGTGACGTCACCAGCCGGCAGCACCGTACGGCGGTAACCTGAATCTATCTGAGTATTCTGTGGAGCTTAGTCGGGCGCACAACCCCGCGGTTGTTTCTATTCCCAGCGCGCCACAGATGACGCGTCGGGTCCCGTTATACGCTATTCCTGGAGTGCATAGTTTCCTAGCGCAGCGCTATTTCCGGGTGACGCGTTGGTTCCCGTTCGGGGAAGCAAAAACACCCGCCAGGTGGCAGCACTAACTGATGGCGCTAGTGTCACCCATGTGACGTCACTAGTTCACCTCCCCGGCGCGTCGCCACCTGTCAACCGCACAGCTTGTCATCACCGCTGACCTCAATTTGCACGACTATTTCCGGGATGTACCGCTAACCTATGACGCGACAGCAAGGACACTCAATCTGAGTATTTCTGACACAACGCTCCCGCAGGCGAACAGTGGAAGTATCACACGCCATTTTATTTTCAGCGCACAATTAGCGACGTCACAGGACACCGCTATCAAGAATAACATTAGGAAAATCATTTTTGCTGGAATTAAAAAAAAATTAATTGAAGTTGATATAACATTACATAAAGCGTGTTTGACTTGCAATTGGCTAAGAGCCTAGGAGATTCTCTGTGTGCCATGTACGACTGCGTGTTGGCTGGAGCTGCTAGTACCAGTTCAACGATGCTGCTACGAATACTCCGAGAAACGAAAAGCAACGAAGAATTATTTTTTTTCGTAAAGTTATTCGTTAATAAAACTCAGCCCAACATATAAATTTCTTAAAAAAAAAAAAAAAAAAAAAAAAAAAAAAAAAAAAAAAAAAAACTTCAGTTTGTCTTGTAGCGAATTTTATAATGTAGCTATAAATAAGAAATCTATTAAAAATGCAGTAAAATCTAACAAAAAATACAATTTTAATAAAAAATAAATACTTTACACTTATTTAAAGCATAAATAAAAACTTAAAATTCAACTTCAACATACATTTTTTCGATAATATTTTGTTACCCGTCATAGTCAACAGTCTGCTATTTCTTATAATGTTTCGTAACATAATTCATAAGTTCTTATCATATGATTGACAGATCCTACAGAAGTTACCCGTGTCCTCCCTAAATTGCTAAAAAAAAAATGCGAATTATACAAAAACCTTTTTTGTTGTTCCGATTTGTAGTATTTTGTAAGGTCATTTCCTTCTATGGATCTAACAGCCATTTTTTACCACTCCCATTGTCTTATTGCTCTTAACATCACATTTAATGGAATTTTCGGTGATATTTATTGGCTATTTATTTCATCCCAACATCCTCATTACCAATGTGTTACTTATACACTCACAGAGCTCTATTTCATCTGCTTCATGTATTTCAATGATACCCAACGCGACTATTGTTGCCTTCTGCAAACAGTATTATTGGTTCAAATAACAAGTCCTGTTCGTTGTACATTATGTAAGGTCATTTATTTGTAGCTGCCATTTTTTTTATACCCACTCCAAGTTGTCTTATTACCTCAACACGCCTTTTGTGATATGTCAGTTTTAAACGCTGTTCTCTTTTATTTCTAGTATTTCATACTCGTAATAAAAATACTATATTAATCCATCATACTCAAGGAATATAAAAAAATTTTGGGTAGGGGGTTCGTTAAATAAAAAACATAATTTCTTGATAAATGTTACAGATTTATTGAAATTTTAAAATACATTTTATTGCAATATAATACATCATTCAATACTTATGATTCCATGTGTGTCATAGGCCTCTCTTGCATTCACATCCTACCCCCCCCCCCCCTTCTTTACCTGAGTCTTCACTTAATATCCATTTATCGCCTTACACGTTATGAAATTCCATGCCAAAGCATGTATACCTTTTAAGCGTTGCTAATGTTTATGAGATGAGAAATATATTTATGTGGGTGACACATACTCTCTGTCACACATTGCTGTGAATAACATAGACAAGCAACTTACGGGTGTATCTCAAACTCGAATGTCACGAGGGAAGAAAGAATGCGTACATTAAATCGCAGAATCTCGACAGTGCATCAGTGGTTAAGGCGTCTGTCCGGAGATAGAAAGGTCTTCGGTTCGAATCCCTGTCTGGGCGGTGATTTTCATAAGCCCCTTAACCCACCTTCACCTCTGGTACAGAACGCTTCTGTGGCTCGGATTCACACGTTAAACGGTAGGTCTCTTCTAAGGATAACAACTATATGGTTGTGTACACTTTCAAAAGCAAAGATTCAAAACAGACGAAGGCCTAACGTGACCTAAACGAGCATTCATACTGCATTGAGGGGCAGGAGCAAACAGTCAGCCAGTCGGTTGAACAATTTTAATATCACAATCGTCTCTTGTCTCTGAGCTCAACATATTGCTCTATACATAAAAACACACCAGCAGTCATTATGGGATAAGTTTTAGGAAGGATTTGGGTAGGTATAAGGCAAATGGATGTAGCTATGGGCACTGTAGGTGAAACACGAGTGGTAATTGTAAATAATATACAGCAAACAGTGAGAATACTTGATGAGGATATATACACACTTTTTCTATAGTATCATTATCCCTGGAACCAGAAAAAATCCATCAGTAACAGCTACCAGGTACCACACTGTTCACATTAGTATCGCCTCACCTCTCACACACATGAGCCATCTTTGCCATCTAGTAGCATGTGCACAAGCATGAAACTGTTCACATCAGCATCATCTCATATCACCCACATAACAATAAGCCATCTAGTAACATGTGCCCCTAGTACCACAAAGGCATGAGTAGATTCAAGAGCATTTCCTAACACAGGCTGCAATGTCGTACTGTGGATCCTCACTCACAGCTACATACGTCACAAAACACACACACACACACACATTAGTGGAGGAGATGAACCGCACACCCTACATCCAGACAAACGAGTTAAAGGAAGGTCTGACCATATTTACGCATACATACGCAGAGAGACATACACTGAAAGACGCACACACACACACACACACACACACACACACATTAGTGGTGGAAATTGACTACACACACTACATGCAGACAGACGAGTGAAAGAAAGATATCACCATGTTTACACTCTAGCTGCCGTCCCTCGCAAACAGTATTTCAATTCCAAAAACAGTGGACTTCACATTAACAATGGAACCAGAAAAAGCCATCGGTAACAGCTACCCTACAGGTACCAAACTGATTACATTAGCATCGCCTCGCCTCTAACTCAACTCAGCCAACTTAACCATCTAGTAGCAAGTGCACAAGTACGAAACTGTTCACATCAGCATCATCTCATATCACCCACATAGCCACAAGCCATCCAGTAACATGCGACCCTAGTACCATAAAGGCATGAGTAGATTCAAGAGCCTTTCTTAACACAGGCGGCAATGTCGTACTTTTGATGCTCACTCACAGCTGCATACGTCACAAAACACACATTAGTGTGGAAATGAACTACACACACTACACTCAGACTGTCGAGTGAAAGAAAGGAATCACCATATTTACACTCTAGCTGCCTTCCCGTGCACACCGCATTTCAAGTCCAAAAACTGTGGATCCCACGTTACACCACTACATACAAGCAAGGTTTGTCTGTGGTTTTGTAACACAAGTTCTTCCTTCTCTGGCAAATCCAATCATCACGATTTTTGCCCCGAAGGACATATAGTGAACAACCTGATAAAAACAGTTCGTACTCCAAAAATAACGGCAGCAAATTGTAAACAGAACAGTGAAATGGAAGAGTGCTTGGATTCCTGAAATCACTCCAGACGAATGCAGGGAAAGAGACCTTCAAAAGTCCATGGCCGAATTCCTCACCGTTCCTTGTCATACATACATTCTCACCTCTAATGACAATGACATCGACGAGCCCGAAAAAAAAGCCTGATACGCTGGAAATACTAGAATTTTGGATGGTCGTTGAAATTTGTCTGTGTAACGACAGCACTGTGCCAGTAATAATACACGGTAGACTGGGATGTTAAGATAGCCGCGACAAACACCTAATTTTAAAAATTCATTCACATACAAAGGTATGGGGAAAAAAACACATCACACACGATAAAGTTACCATAATGCACTAACTGATAGTTTCATGGTCATCAAACAGACATCATAACCCACATTTTTCATAGTAAATCCCTACACATTGACAAGTTTCCAACATGTCACCATAGATGTAGTTCTATTACGCTGAAGATAGCGCCCATACTTAAACTGTCGTAAATTGTTAGGTCATTCGTATGCGAAAGTGCGTGTTTGGATATTTTATCCACTCAGGCCTCATCACCTAACATCTAATGCCAGATTGTGGTCATGGCCAACTTAGGCTCCATACACCACTCAGAATTATTCTACCAATATCCATTCTAACATCATTATACGCCATATACAGCAATCCCAACACTCTTCATACCTTCCAGTCACATCCACTTGTTGAATGTTTTCCACTAATAAATCTAGCTAGCCTCCTTTGCAACCTACATTTGTTGTACAAAAAATGTGGACTCCATACTACGCCACTATATCCTGACTGTGAGTTTGTACCCAAGTACTTTGGTTCTCTGACACACCCCCTCAGCACCATCTCCATTAAATGATTTTTACCACGAAGTGCATATAGTGAAAAACGTAAGAAACACAGTTCGTATGCCAAAACAAACAGCAGTAAACTGTAAACAGCACAGTGGAATGGGATAGTGCCTAAGCCCTGAAACAATGGTTAGAAACACACATTGATGGTGGGTATAATTCTATAACCAAATATTTTAGACTCAAATCCACAGAGGAATCACGCACACACGCACATTTCCATGCCTACACACAACAGCACCAAGATAGAACTCACACAGAGGAAGAAGACATACACACACATTAGTGGAGGAAATGAACTGCGCATCCTACATCCAGACAAACGAGTTAAAGGAAGGTCTTACCATATTTACGCATACATACCCAGAGAGAGACGTATACACAAAACACATACACACGTACATCCATACAGCGAGTTCGACATAAACAACAGCAAGCATCATGGAAGCGATGAAGTTGGACAGAATTGTCGTTACCACTGATTAACTGGACAGAACTCTCGTTACAAAAATCATCAGACAGACGAGTTAAAGCCAGGTATCACCATACATACATTTACATGCACAAAGAGTGACGCAGATACACATGTCCATGTCTACAGCGAGTTCAGCACAACTACCTGCACCAATCATGGAAACGAAATAGTGGTGAAGAACTCTCTTGCCTCATGACTGACTGAAAAACAGAACTCTTCTCACATAACATCGGCCTGACGAGAGAGAGAGGGTGTGCAAAAGATGTTTTCGCTAACACACCTCAGTGTTTATCCCATTAATAGTGTTAATCAGACACAATTGATTGCATGTACCATCAACAATCAGGTCACCAACACATCTCATCCACACCACAACCCTTTCAGCCATTCATTAACAGTGGCCCTCCAGGTACCATGAGTTGCAATAGACACTTGACTATCAGCAGATACCAGAACCCCTCATATTCATACTAGACCCCACCAACAAATCCATACGTCTCCACACACAAGCACAAAGAAACTTAAGTGGAGTTACAGCAAATCATACATCCAGACAGACGAGTTTAAGTAATGTATCACCATATTCACACATACAGACACAGAGATAGACGCACACAAACTTACATTTCCATGCCTACAGTGATATCGACACAACAACCCCAATGGCTCATAACTAACCAAAAAATCATCAGTAACATGTGTGCAAGGTACCAAATTCTTCACATCAACATCGTCTCATTTATCTCACACTACAGACATCTCTACCATCCAGTATCATGTGTCCTAGGTACAAAACTGTTCACATCAGCACCACCACGTTTATCCCACACCTAAGCCTTTTCGGACATAGAGTAACATATGCCCCAGGTACCATGAGTAGCAGTAGACACTTGGTTATCAGACAGATTTCATAATTCACATATTCATACTAGGTCTCACCAAGATATCCATACGTCACCACATATAAGCACACACAAACATAAGTGCAGGATCATCACATCATATATCCAGACAAACGAGTTGAAGGAAGTTATCACTATATTTACACATGCATACACAGAAAGAAGCACACACACGTGTATTTCTATGCCTACAGCGATCTCGACACAGCAACTAGACCAAGCATGACAACGAAAAAGTTGAACAGACACGACACATGACTGGCCAAAAATCATCAGACAGACGTGTTAGAGTGTGTGCAACGGATGACATGTTGTAGCCATCCATCCCAATACTTAAGCCATATGGATTATTCATCACACCCAATTGATTGCATGTATCATCAACACATAAGTAGCCAGTCATTGTGAAATCTCAAAGTAGAGTATAATAGTATCATGATAGACACACAACCACATAGAAAGACACACAAACACACACACACACACACACACACACACATGCCCATGCATACACACAATTCCATACATCACTACACACATACAGGAAATTCGAGGAAAGGGACTGAACACCCTACATTCAGTCCGAATAGGTGCGGCATGTATGAAGTATGATATGTCTTTGTCACACACATCAGTGCTCATCACACCCAACTGATTACGTCCACCATCAACACTGATGGTCACTGATGGTGAAATCTCGATATGGAGTAGACTCCTATCGCCATAAATAGACACACAACCACATAGGAACATGCACACACACATATGTCCATGCATACACCACAATTCTATATGTTACCACAAACATACATGTAACTGGAGGAAAGGAACTCCACACTTCACGTCCAGACTGAGATGTTACAGGATGGTCAGAGGACAGCATGTCTTTACAATACACCTCAATGCTCACCACACTCACCTGATTTCATGTGCCATCATTATAGATGGCTACTGGAACTAAACTCTTGTACACTGTTTGGTCAAAGTCATTTGTTAAAAGCAGCTTCTGAAAGACTTATTTGGGTCAACCTGCCCAGGCTTTCGTGGCGAGACAGGGCCCCCTCCTCACGGACAGAAATACCGCAATATGCCGGATCTAAAATCGCGGTCTTCGACGAATAACCGCATTTTTCCGACTGGGGCCTAATACCGGTAACCGCATTTGTAGGACCGCACCGAGGACCGGAATTTCGAAGCGGGTGAAAGCGGTTATAAGCGCCGGTATACCGACCTACAAACACCATATACGCGCCCGCTGTGAGGTGGGGGGGCCCTGTCTCGTCACGCCCGTCTGGGCAGGTTGACCCAAATAAGTCTTTCAGAAGCTGCTTTTAACAAATGACTTTGACCAAACAGTGTACAAGAGTTTAGTTCCAGTAGCCATCTATAATGATGGCACATGAAATCAGGTGAGTGTGGTGAGCATTGAGGTGTATTGTAAAGACATGCTGTCCTCTGACCATCCTGTAACATCTCAGTCTGGACGTGAAGTGTGGAGTTCCTTTCCTCCAGTTACATGTATGTTTGTGGTAACATATAGAATTGTGGTGTATGCATGGACATATGTGTGTGTGCATGTTCCTATGTGGTTGTGTGTCTATTTATGGCGATAGGAGTCTACTCCATATCGAGATTTCACCATCAGTGACCATCAGTGTTGATGGTGGACGTAATCAGTTGGGTGTGATGAGCACTGATGTGTGTGACAAAGACATATCATACTTCATACATGCCGCACCTATTCGGACTGAATGTAGGGTGTTCAGTCCCTTTCCTCGAATTTCCTGTATGTGTGTAGTGATGTATGGAATTGTGTGTATGCATGGGCATGTGTGTGTGTGTGTGTGTGTGTGTGTGTGTGTTTGTGTGTCTTTCTATGTGGTTGTGTGTCTATCATGATACTATTATACTCTACTTTGAGATTTCACAATGACTGGCTACTTATGTGTTGATGATACATGCAATCAATTGGGTGTGATGAATAATCCATATGGCTTAAGTATTGGGATGGATGGCTACAACATGTCATCCGTTGCACACACACTAACACGTCTGTCTGATGATTTTTGGCCAGTCATGTGTCGTGTCTGTTCAACTTTTTCGTTGTCATGCTTGGTCTAGTTGCTGTGTCGAGATCGCTGTAGGCATAGAAATACACGTGTGTGTGCTTCTTTCTGTGTATGCATGTGTAAATATAGTGATAACTTCCTTCAACTCGTTTGTCTGGATATATGATGTGATGATCCTGCACTTATGTTTGTGTGTGCTTATATGTGGTGACGTATGGATATCTTGGTGAGACCTAGTATGAATATGTGAATTATGAAATCTGTCTGATAACCAAGTGTCTACTGCTACTCATGGTACCTGGGGCATATGTTACTCTATGTCCGAAAAGGCTTAGGTGTGGGATAAACGTGGTGGTGCTGATGTGAACAGTTTTGTACCTAGGACACATGATACTGGATGGTAGAGATGTCTGTAGTGTGAGATAAATGAGACGATGTTGATGTGAAGAATTTGGTACCTTGCACACATGTTACTGATGATTTTTTGGTTAGTTATGAGCCATTGGGGTTGTTGTGTCGATATCACTGTAGGCATGGAAATGTAAGTTTGTGTGCGTCTATCTCTGTGTCTGTATGTGTGAATATGGTGATACATTACTTAAACTCGTCTGTCTGGATGTATGATTTGCTGTAACTCCACTTAAGTTTCTTTGTGCTTGTGTGTGGAGACGTATGGATTTGTTGGTGGGGTCTAGTATGAATATGAGGGGTTCTGGTATCTGCTGATAGTCAAGTGTCTATTGCAACTCATGGTACCTGGAGGGCCACTGTTAATGAATGGCTGAAAGGGTTGTGGTGTGGATGAGATGTGTTGGTGACCTGATTGTTGATGGTACATGCAATCAATTGTGTCTGATTAACACTATTAATGGGATAAACACTGAGGTGTGTTAGCGAAAACATCTTTTGCACACCCTCTCTCTCTCGTCAGGCCGATGTTATGTGAGAAGAGTTCTGTTTTTCAGTCAGTCATGAGGCAAGAGAGTTCTTCACCACTATTTCGTTTCCATGATTGGTGCAGGTAGTTGTGCTGAACTCGCTGTAGACATGGACATGTGTATCTGCGTCACTCTTTGTGCATGTAAATGTATGTATGGTGATACCTGGCTTTAACTCGTCTGTCTGATGATTTTTGTAACGAGAGTTCTGTCCAGTTAATCAGTGGTAACGACAATTCTGTCCAACTTCATCGCTTCCATGATGCTTGCTGTTGTTTATGTCGAACTCGCTGTATGGATGTACGTGTGTATGTGTTTTGTGTATACGTCTCTCTCTGGGTATGTATGCGTAAATATGGTAAGACCTTCCTTTAACTCGTTTGTCTGGATGTAGGATGCGCAGTTCATTTCCTCCACTAATGTGTGTGTATGTCTTCTTCCTCTGTGTGAGTTCTATCTTGGTGCTGTTGTGTGTAGGCATGGAAATGTGCGTGTGTGCGTGATTCCTCTGTGGATTTGAGTCTAAAATATTTGGTTATAGAATTATACCCACCATCAATGTGTGTTTCTAACCATTGTTTCAGGGCTTAGGCACTATCCCATTCCACTGTGCTGTTTACAGTTTACTGCTGTTTGTTTTGGCATACGAACTGTGTTTCTTACGTTTTTCACTATATGCACTTCGTGGTAAAAATCATTTAATGGAGATGGTGCTGAGGGGGTGTGTCGGAGAACCAAAGTACTTGGGTACAAACCCACAGTCAGGATATAGTGGCGTAGTATGGAGTCCACAATTTTTTGTACAACAAATGTAGGTTGCAAAGGAGGCTAGCTAGATTTATTAGTGGAAAACATTCAACAAGTGGATGTGACTGGAAGGTATGAAGAGTGTTGGGATTGCTGTATATGGCGTATAATGATGTTAGAATGGATATTGGTAGAATAATTCTGAGTGGTGTATGGAGCCTAAGTTGGCCATGACCACAATCTGGCATTAGATGTTAGGTGATGAGGCCTGAGTGGATAAAATATCCAAACACGCACTTTCGCATACGAATGACCTAACAATTTACGACAGTTTAAGTATGGGCGCTATCTCAGCGTAATAGAACTACATCTATGGTGACGTGTTGGAAACTTGTCAATGTGTAGGGATTTACTATGAAAAATGTGGGTTATGATGTCTGTTTGATGACCATGAAACTATCAGTTAGTGCATTATGGTAACTTTATCGTGGTGTGATGTGTTTTTTTCCCCATACCTTTGTATGTGAATGAATTTTTAAAATTAGGTGTTTGTCGCGGCTATCTTAACATCCCAGTCTACCGTGTATTATTACTGGCACAGTGCTGTCGTTACACAGACAAATTTCAACGACCATCCAAAATTCTAGTATTTCCAGCGTATCAGGCTTTTTTTTGGGCTCGTCGATGTCATTGTCATTAGAGGTGAGAATGTATGTATGACAAGGAACGGTGAGGAATTCGGCCATGGACTTTTGAAGGTCTCTTTCCCTGCATTCGTCTGGAGTGATTTCAGGAATCCAAGCACTCTTCCATTTCACTGTTCTGTTTACAATTTGCTGCCGTTATTTTTGGAGTACGAACTGTTTTTATCAGGTTGTTCACTATATGTCCTTCGGGGCAAAAATCGTGATGATTGGATTTGCCAGAGAAGGAAGAACTTGTGTTACAAAACCACAGACAAACCTTGCTTGTATGTAGTGGTGTAACGTGGGATCCACAGTTTTTGGACTTGAAATGCGGTGTGCACGGGAAGGCAGCTAGAGTGTAAATATGGTGATTCCTTTCTTTCACTCGACAGTCTGAGTGTAGTGTGTGTAGTTCAT
This sequence comes from Vandiemenella viatica, assembly GCA_031002005.1. NCBI lineage: Eukaryota > Metazoa > Arthropoda > Insecta > Orthoptera > Morabidae > Vandiemenella > Vandiemenella viatica. The sequence goes on along the minus strand of JARYHS010008075.1, from coordinate 108,669,775 downwards.
TTCCACCACTAATGTGTGTTTTGTGACGTATGCAGCTGTGAGTGAGCATCAAAAGTACGACATTGCCGCCTGTGTTAAGAAAGGCTCTTGAATCTACTCATGGCCTTTATGGTACTAGGGTCGCATGTTACTGGATGGCTTGTGGCTATGTGGGTGATATGAGATGATGCTGATGTGAACAGTTTCGTACTTGTGCACTTGCTACTAGATGGTTAAGTTGGCTGAGTTGAGTTAGAGGCGAGGCGATGCTAATGTAATCAGTTTGGTACCTGTAGGGTAGCTGTTACCGATGGCTTTTTCTGGTTCCATTGTTAATGTGAAGTCCACTGTTTTTGGAATTGAAATACTGTTTGCGAGGGACGGCAGCTAGAGTGTAAACATGGTGATATCTTTCTTTCACTCGTCTGTCTGCATGTAGTGTGTGTAGTCAATTTCCACCACTAATGTGTGTGTGTGTGTGTGTGTGTGTGTGTGTGCGTCTTTCAGTGTATGTCTCTCTGCGTATGTATGCGTAAATATGGTCAGACCTTCCTTTAACTCGTTTGTCTGGATGTAGGGTGTGCGGTTCATCTCCTCCACTAATGTGTGTGTGTGTGTGTGTGTTTTGTGACGTATGTAGCTGTGAGTGAGGATCCACAGTACGACATTGCAGCCTGTGTTAGGAAATGCTCTTGAATCTACTCATGCCTTTGTGGCACTAGGGGCACATGTTACTAGATGGCTTATTGTTATGTGGGTGATATGAGATGATGCTGATGTGAACAGTTTCATGCTTGTGCACATGCTACTAGATGGCAAAGATGGCTCATGTGTGTGAGAGGTGAGGCGATACTAATGTGAACAGTATGGTACCTGGTAGCTGTTACTGATGGATTTTTTCTGGTTCCAGGGATAATGATACTATAGAAAAAGTGTGTATATATCCTCATCAAGTATTCTCACTGTTTGCTGTATATTATTTACAATTACCACTCGTGTTTCACCTACAGTGCCCATAGCTACATCCATTTGCCTTATACCTACCCAAATCCTTCCTAAAACTTATCCCTTAATGACTGCTGGTGTGTTTTTTATGTATAGAGCAATATGTTGAGCTCAGAGACAAGAGACGATTGTGATATTAAAATTGTTCAACCGACTGGCTGACTGTTTGCTCCTGCCCCCTCAATGCAGTATGAATGCTCATTTAGGTCACGTTAGGCCTTCGTCTGTTTTGAATCTTTGCTTTTGAAAGTGTACACAACCATATAGTTGTTATCCTTAGAAGAGACCTACCGTTTAACGTGTGAATCCGAGCCACAGAAAGCGTTCTGTACCAGAGGTGAAGGTGGGTTAAGGGGCTTATGAAAATCACCGCCCAGACAGGGATTCGAACCGAAGACCTTTCTATCTCCGGACAGACGCCTTACCACTGATGCACTGTCGAGATTCTGCGATTTAATGTACGCATTCTTTCTTCCCTCGTGACATTCGAGTTTGAGATACACCCGTAAGTTGCTTGTCTATGTTATTCACAGCAATGTGTGACAGAGAGTATGTGTCACCCACATAAATATATTTCTCATCTCATAAACATTAGCAACGTTTAAAAGGTATACATGCTTTGGCATGGAATTTCATAACGTGTAAGGCGATAAATGGATATTAAGTGAAGACTCAGGTAAAGAAGGGGGGGGGGGTAGGATGTGAATGCAAGAGAGGCCTATGACACACATGGAATCATAAGTATTGAATGATGTATTATATTGCAATAAAATGTATTTTAAAATTTCAATAAATCTGTAACATTTATCAAGAAATTATGTTTTTTATTTAACGAACCCCCTACCCAAAATTTTTTTATATTCCTTGAGTATGATGGATTAATATAGTATTTTTATTACGAGTATGAAATACTAGAAATAAAAAGAGAACAGCGTTTAAAACTGACATATCACAAAAGGCGTGTTGAGGTAATAAGACAACTTGGAGTGGGTATAAAAAAAATGGCAGCTACAAATAAATGACCTTACATAATGTACAACGAACAGGACTTGTTATTTGAACCAATAATACTGTTTGCAGAAGGCAACAATAGTCGCGTTGGGTATCATTGAAATACATGAAGCAGATGAAATAGAGCTCTGTTGAGTGTATAAGTAACACATTGGTAAATGAGGATGTTGGGATGAAATAAATAGCCAATAAATATCACCGAAAATTCCATTAAATGTGATGTTAAGAGCAATAAGACAATGGGAGTGGTAAAAAAATGGCTGTTAGATCCATAGAAGGAAATGACCTTACAAAATACTACAAATCGGAACAACAAAAAAGGTTTTTGTATAATTCGCATTTTTTTTAGCAATTTAGGGAGGACACGGGTAACTTCTGTAGGATCTGTCAATCATATGATAAGAACTTATGAATTATGTTACGAAACATTATAAGAAATAGCAGACTGTTGACTATGACGGGTAACAAAATATTATCGAAAAAATGTATGTTGAAGTTGAATTTAAGTTTTTATTTATGCTTTAAATAAGTGTAAAGTATTTATTTTTTATTAAAATTGTATTTTTTGTTAGATTTTACTGCATTTTTAATAGATTTCTTATTTATAGCTACATTATAAAATTCGCTACAAGACAAACTGAAGTTTTTTTTTTTTTTTTTTTTTTTTTTTTTTTTTTTTTTTTTTTTTAAGAAATTTATATGTTGGGCTGAGTTTTATTAACGAATAACTTTACGAAAAAAAATAATTCTCTCGTTGCTTTTCGTTTCTCGGAGTATTCGTAGCAGCATCGTTGAACTGGTACTAGCAGCTCCAGCCAACACGCAGTCGTACATGGCACACAGAGAATCTCCTAGGCTCTTAGCCAATTGCAAGTCAAACACGCTTTATGTAATGTTATATCAACTTCAATTAATTTTTTTTTAATTCCAGCAAAAATGATTTTCCTAATGTTATTCTTGATAGCGGTGTCCTGTGACGTCGCTAATTGTGCGCTGAAAATAAAATGGCGTGTGATACTTCCACTGTTCGCCTGCGGGAGCGTTGTGTCAGAAATACTCAGATTGAGTGTCCTTGCTGTCGCGTCATAGGTTAGCGGTACATCCCGGAAATAGTCGTGCAAATTGAGGTCAGCGGTGATGACAAGCTGTGCGGTTGACAGGTGGCGACGCGCCGGGGAGGTGAACTAGTGACGTCACATGGGTGACACTAGCGCCATCAGTTAGTGCTGCCACCTGGCGGGTGTTTTTGCTTCCCCGAACGGGAACCAACGCGTCACCCGGAAATAGCGCTGCGCTAGGAAACTATGCACTCCAGGAATAGCGTATAACGGGACCCGACGCGTCATCTGTGGCGCGCTGGGAATAGAAACAACCGCGGGGTTGTGCGCCCGACTAAGCTCCACAGAATACTCAGATAGATTCAGGTTACCGCCGTACGGTGCTGCCGGCTGGTGACGTCACACGGGCGACACTAGCGCCATCAGTTAGTGCTGCCATCTGGTGGCGGAAAAAGTGAACTATGGCCGTCAAACAAGGTCATCTTACTACTGTCATTGAAAAAAGGATACGTGACAGGGTGGAAAAAAGGGCTAAGGGAAGAGCAGATCAGGGTATATCTGATTTAAATTTATTGTTAATAAACAATCAAAAATTATATATAAACAACACATTTGTCCTACAGCAATGGCCACTAAACTTAAATAACTAAGTAATACAAGACAAAAACCGTTTTGATTTTCTTTTACAAAATAATCATTTATAATTTTCAGCAGGACACGCATAATGAAATTACTAAATGAAATCCTCTGCTACATTCACAATAGCCACTGAATCAAACTTATACAAAGGCCACGGCTAATTTCTCAGTTTTTATCTCTCAGAGTGATGATTTCTCATGATACGGACTTCTCCGCTCAGAGAGTTATTTTCGGCAACAATGAAAGCCCTAAGTGCAAACACCATATTACGAATTTATGCAAAGTGTTTCCTTTACCGTCTGGTCGGCATTGACGTAGTCAAAAGACTCTTTATCACTTATAACCGATGGCATGATACGCTGTCGGATTTTTGGTCGACTTCGCGTCCAAGCACAGGTGAAGACACGAACCAGCGAGACCAAAAATACCACGAGGATCTTCTCTCTCTTCATTTTAAAACCTCAGATCGCTGCTTCTACTGCTTGGCGGCTTTTCGTGGTCGAATCATCGTTGTATATAACATAAAATAATATACAGAAAATATTAACAATTTTCCAAACTGGAAACGCTATTGACAAACCAATCGCCCTTCCAAACACTCTGATTCAGCAAGTCTTTCCTTTGAAGGGGGACGGTTGATTCTTTCGGAAACTTTCAGAGCATATCGTTTACTTTCGTTGTACATCTCTGTCACTCTGAGTAGTCACAGCATTTCTAACTTGGCGTGTCTTAATGTAGTAAACGTATCTGCAATTGGTTCCACCAGCTTAGTGCTATAAGAGTCTTACATAAATCTCTCCCATCACACTGTCCACGCACAGAACTGCGAACGAATCTCCCGTGAGCCATCAAAGATCGTATATCTGCTTTTCAAACTAGCAATTCCTGTTGAGTGTGTTTAAGCCGTCTTTCATTCCAGTCTGAATGGAGAGGACCGAGCGTGGTGGGTAAACAGTTAACGTTCGGGCCTCGCATTCGGGAGGACGCGGGTTCGAATCCCGTCCAGGCAACCAGATTTTGGTTTTCCATGGTTTACCCAAATCACTCCAGAAATTCCGAGTTCCTTCCCGTTCCTTGTCCCCAGTCCTATTCCGCCTCTAATGACTTTAGCCATCGGCGAGGCGTAAAGCAATGAGAATAAAAAAAAAAGATTAATGGAGAGTTCGCCGTAACGGGCTAAACGTTCGCTGACCTCTGCTGTGCAGGAAGTCCTTCCCACACCTTGGAAATATTTTGTTAAGCATGAGTACTGCATGTCTTCTTAACTCATTATTATATTAATGTGGTTATGTGTAACACCACGAAGTTTTACAAATTAAAGAGTGAAACCCAAATACAATAAGTAAGTAAATAGAACATAAAAGAGAGTTTGTTACTGAACACTGTATCGGATACCACGTTAACTGTTGGTCCCAGAGGAAAGGAATTGCCCATCGTACCTCTGACACACTGGATATGTACGTCTTCTTCTGGAGATGCAACCAATATCCCGGTTGTAGACTAATTTATTATTAATATCATATTAGATGTAAGTACTGATAGGGGATATAGATACTTTAAGCAGGCCATACAAGTTACGACGGCAACTAAGGACTATCAACCGAGCCATCACAATGACTATCTTATTACCACGCATACGTTGCTGCTCGTCGTATAGACAGTTGTACAAAATTTCACCACAAGACTGATTAGGTAAATTGTCACCGTAGTGTTGGCTCGATCGTAATTAAATTAATAATAATAATAGCTTGGTCGCACAAACCGTCTCAAACGTCAACACTCATGGCGCGATCATACACGACCGGAGCGTTTCGTTTCTCAAGATTCGATGGCAATATCAACGTACCTGTGATATGACCTAGTGGTGCAGTCTGCTTTACGATCGGATTTGTTGCATACGACCGAAGTGCGTGGACAGTGTGTGCGACCGTCGTAACGTGTATGGCCTGTTTTATAATAATTATTCGTCGGGTTGATGTAGATGCCTTGTGTTGGTTCGAAGATGACGACGTCCGTTGTGGCTGTGTCGAGTGGCGAGGTGATCCCCGACGTGGAAGGGCTCTTGCTCCGCTGGAGGCGCTGCGCTTGCCCGGGCGGGTGCGCCCGCGTGCTGGTGCCTCCCATCTGGTTGTGCGCCGAGGGCCACAGCGTGTGCGCCGGGCACGGCGGCGGCGGCCGCTGCCCTCTGTGCGGGGCGCAGGTGCTGGAGCTGCGCGACACCCGCCTGGAGGCGCTGTCGCGGTCGGTGGCGCCGGCGCCGTGCGAGAACCACCTGCGGGGCTGCGCGGTGAGCGCCCGCCTGGAGACGCTGTCCCGCCACCAGCGCGTGTGTCCGCACCGCCTGCTGCCGTGCCCGCTGGCGCGGGGACTGCGGCTGCCGCTGGCGCGGGGCAGGTGCCGGAGCTGGCCGGCCACTGCGTGTCCGCGCACGCCGACCGCCTGCTGCCCGCAGGCTCGCACCTCGACGCCGGCCACCTGCTCCTGCGCACTGCGGGCTCCGCCCCGCCACTCAGACTCATCGTAGACGCGGCCGGCAAACGTGTTCGTGTTCCGGCACCTGCTGCAGGCGGGGGTCGCGCCTCCTGGCCGCCGTGCTCTACGTCGGCCTCGAACAGAACGCGTCCAACTTCCGGTACAGCCTGGAGCTGTCGTCGGGTGGCGGGTCCGTCCGTCGGGTGCTGCCGGTGGCGGCGGCGCCCGAGCAGGACCCGCTGGCGGGGGACGAGCCCTTCAACGCGGACAAACAGCGCCGTGCTCGACGGCAGCGAGCTGCACTTCGCACTCTGCGAGGCAGACCTCAAGTTCGTCGTCAGGCTGCGCATGGTCAAGTGTCAGAGCGCCAACCCAGGCAGGAAGGCTTCATTGCCCTGGTTCTGAACCTCGTCACTGGAAGTAAAGGATATTCAAAGAAAAGCACCCAACATTAACTACGGTGCTCTGCTCAAAAATCAGAATAGGTAACATTTGCGAGCAGACACACACAGACGAAGTAAGTTTCGTTTTAATTTATTGACGGCCATGCGAATATCCCCATTCATTTTCGAGTGTGATACATTTACAAACTGGTATAGGTCGCAATGACAGGGGAGATAAGATTAAAGAAATAAGATGCTGTACTGATGCTTGTATATATTCCTTTTCTCTCTCATACTATTCCGGATGGAAATGCTGGAGTAATGATTAATTTTGGTTCAAAGCACCCTCTGCCACCACAATAATTGCGAATTGCAGAGTATTGATGTAGATATAGATGACATGATTCAGTATACACATATTTTACACCAGTGTTAATAAGGTCATAACCGTAATAGAAAATTTCTCGATTTTTTTTCTTTGAACTGTTCATCATAGTTGAAAAAGACATTACAATGCGGTACAGCAAGGATCTTTTATGTGATCTCTCACAAAATGTTTTGGAAAGTAACAATCAATTTTGCATAATTTTCAAATAGCTCAACGTCCGTTTCACTAATGTTGTGTCTATAGAAATAACAGATGAAATAATAAATTGAATTTTTTGCTTGTAACAGTTTAAACAACTTGCTTTGGGAAAAAAAAATCTTAAAAATGGTGGTATAGATATTCCCACTAAATGGAAAATTAAAATTGATAATTTAAACATGCCTCCATAATATATAGAAATGGAAGGAAATTTTATTCACGAACAATGTCAAACATAGACTCTTAATTTTAAGTGCACTGATAATTCAGTTACGTAACACGACAATCAGCATATATAACCACATTGTTTTTAACTAAAGTTCGTAGGTTTCCATGTCTCATTATCTATCTGCTGTTGGGTTGGATAAGTCTGAAAATTCTTGCACTGACAGATTTTTGATACAGGCTGTCTTCAAAATTAGTCAAGAGTTAACCGAGCTACTTGACCAAATAATTTCAAACTTTATTGTGTTGTCAAATTTTGATTGTTCAGTTACTCAGTACCGCACACTAGTATGAGAAAAATTGAATCCTAACACGAAATGAATCTCCAGGTGGAATTCATTTTCAAGTAATCTCAAAATAAACGTGTATCACAAAAGGTATAGATCAGAGAATTTGCATGCTGTCAAAATAATTTCGCACATTTCCAGCCAATAACTTCTGTGATAACTCCTAGTTGATGGATGATACGCCGCGCCGTTCAGCCTGAAGTTTGCCCTCTCTGCTCTTCGTATTTGGTACGTCATTAATCGTATCTGAAGGCTGCGTCACAAGACAATCTGTTCTTAAGATAAATGACAAGAATTGAGCGCACACTGAAGAATTTATACGAAGGAGTTGTTCTTTTTTAAAGAAGCGTTTAAGGAATACCTTGGATCCTTAAGAGATAAGACCACATTACACAGCTATTTACAACTTCCTACACTATACATTGCACCTTACAGATTTGGAGTATAGACTACGTATTGCATTTTCTATTGGAAACCACTTGAATTGTCATCGGTCCGAAATAAAAATTTGAAATTAAGTCGAAGATTTTAAATAACAAAGGTTTCTGGAGTCATATGGAAGATAAAATTTGTTCTCAATATTAGATTGAAGATAATATTTTCTGTAAACTGACAAATTGACTGTATATTTGTAGTTACTTAAATCTGACGCTTCATCCCTCAAGAACCTAGTATTCAAGGATTCATTCTTCGCCGTTGTCGATAAAATTGATTTTGATATATTCCGCGTCGTTCAAATACTTTCTCCATTACGGAAATTGAAAGGGATGTATGGCATACCGAGCAAGGCCTATTACTCATAAGCCTGTCGTGGCCGGATGGAATATTACTAAGGGCAATTTTTTTATTTGTTTATTCACGTATGTATACAGGTAATTTCCGGCAATCAGTATCAGCAACTATACATGTAATAAGTTTTTTAAATGTCGACCCTCCCGTCCCCTGGTGCGCGAATAAACATCTGTCCATCAACTGCAACGGTCGAGTAACGATATTTGTATCTCATATCTGCAGCAGTAAATATTTCTGTTTTTGAAATATAATTGATTGCTCGATGGAGTTAGTTTTTTCACAACAAATAGCATCTAAAAAACTTATTATATGCATAATTGTTGAAATTTATTGCTGGGAATTATCTGTAAACATATTCAAATAAATAAAGAAAAAAGTTGGCAACAGCGAGATTCGATCCAGCTACCTCAGGCTTAAGAGGCAGAGAGGAGAGCTTTCGCCCTTTGAATCTCTGTAACGTAGAAAGTGTTTGAACGCAACGGAATATTTCATTTTCTCGACAACGCCGAAGAAGCACATGTTATTGCTCGGCCGCATTACACCTCTGGCGATGATGGTTTATAAATCACACTATGAATCGAATCTGAATTTTACAGTTGGTGGCCTCCTTTTGTTAACACTGCAGTACGAATATACCGGAAATAAATTTTCCAGTTAGATACTTATTTAACGTTATCTGATCGCTCAAAGGTTTTTGAACGTTGCTCAAACCTGCGTATCTAGCGTAAGATATTAACAACCGTATCCAACTTCATTTCATCCTTAAGACCCTTCATAATTTTCTACCCATGGAATAACTCCAATTAGAAATATCATTGGTTTTTTTTGTAGTTCGTAAATCTAAAACATGGCTCTATAAATGGTAAAATGAACGACATGCCTAAAATACCAGGGATTTCAAACTTAAATTGTAAATTATTGAAAAACTAATAAAAATGAACAATTTATGCACTGTTACTTTTCTTTGTATTTTGCTTCTTTTTCGTTGGACTGGTTCCATCATATCAATAGCCTAAATATTCCTTGAACTAAACATTCATTTTGTTATCAGTGCTGGGCAAGTTCTTGACCATTTTTGTAAACTATTCAGTTCGTGCACACTTATGTCGACAAACGTTTGCTTCCAAAACAAAGTTTCACAAATTCACTGTGTTTCACGTTATGTTCTAATCCGTCGACTTCCCACTTTTATGCATTTCTATTTCAGCCATATTTGACAAACAAATGACAGTCCGAACTATTGATACCCTTCACGTAGTGGTACCAACTTGGGTACGTTTTTCATCCACTAGGACTTAAATTCAGTTTATAATCTCAAACTGAAAAAACCTCGTATTTTACTGTTTTGAAATTGGTTTGCAGTTCTATATCGCTCCTGTTGGTTTCCTCAGAATAAATAGGCGACTAGTCATTAAGTATGATAAAAATTATTATTTTGTTGATACATAACGAGATAAAGAATTTACCTTTTAGTTTTTACTACGTCTATAAAGTCCTTTAATGCATTGTTGAACTAGAAAATAATTAAAGTATTTTGTAATTGTATCACATAATAAAGAAAAACGCTAACCTTCAGTCATAGCAATCATTTGTAGCTACACGAATAAAGGAAATTTTACAGCTATTTATATCACTTTGCAGATACAATTTAACAGTAAGTACTGTATATGTTTCAACATCATTTATTTAATAACTGTTGTCAGCGAATAATTAGAACATATTATTTACTGGTTTAAATGATGGAGCTTATTACATGCCGTACAGGAATGTGAACAATAACTTGGAAAAACTTCATCACATTCCCTGTTACATATTACAGATAAAAGACAAATTAAAAGAGAAGTCGCAGTTTAACGTTTTTTTGTTGCCCTCTTCAGATCATAAGCATTTCTAACGCACAAAATATCCAAAGAAGTGCGACGGTCAGAAATAGTTATTTTTAGAATGTGGAGTAATTTTAAAATTCACTAATGAGGCCTAAATACTTCATATGTTTCAAAAACTGCTAGTTTTCGTTTTGTAGTCATCGGTCATTGCTGTTCTGTTTAATGCTATTTATATTGTTGATCCTTCACCAATCGTGCGTTGGGCTGTCAGTTCCAGCACAAAGCGATGCCCCATTGACAATACGATATTGGACTTGTGGTTGAGTAGTGGAAACTACATGTCACAAATGAGATGCCATTTGCAAATGATATTGTATTTGACGTCTAAAAGCTGTTTGTCATTCTGAGCATCAGCGGTAAATTTTTGTACTTCATGATTACGGAAATTAATGATAAATGATCACCAAAGTTGAATGAAATAAATATCGAAAAAATATGTAGTAAATAAATTTGATATTTTTTATGTCTGTATGATGTGACAAACTGATTTAATGAGACGCTAGAAAACCAGAAATTCATTACCGTTTAAATAGTCTAATTTTCCACTACCATTGTTTATGACAGAAATAAGACGCAGACTGTTGATCACACACAGCGTTCGTTCTTCCACTTTGACCTGGTTCAGATAAACTGAATTGCCTTGTGAGCCCCTTTGTTCCACTGCTGAAGCAATAATAAATCTTGCTGCAGCTCGCCGAGTGAATTCCGATCACGAAAAGAATACTGTTAATATAGCTGTGGCTTCTACTATCATTTAGTAGAATTAACTTTGGGTCCCTGAAAGGTATTATCAAATTAAAATCAATTGTTACGTACTTTTCCAGTTAGTGAATGTTTCCATCAGGTTTATAGTACTACTAATAATAAGAAAACAAGACTCCGCTTGTCGTTTAAGTAATGTATATCTCAAGCAACACTTGTTATATTGGAAATTGGCCTGCCAGATAGTATAAATCATTCTTAACATTTAATATTCTGTTCTTGATGTTAGGCACGCCAAAGGAATCCGAACACCTTCACTTACCGCATATCAGTAGCTCGTAAGTTGAATGAGGTGCAGACGTAAACTTTGCACAAGTTATATGTAATTCACTGACGCCAAATGGAACATTGTAGTCAAAATTTTCTATAATTATTTAATTTAAATTAAATGTAATGGAGCACACGTTCCGGTGGCAATTTCCCTACACAACCATCTCCCGCCCCCTTTCGTGCACCCTGCAACGTTTGCCCTCTACAAATTTCAAATTTAAATTCTTTCAACGTTTTTGGTAAATTATTAATTTCTTTTGGTAACATATTCCAATCCCACCCTTACCTAAAACAGAGAATCTTCCTACACCCTTGTGTCTGAAATCTACTTCCAGCTTGTGGTCATGGTTATCTTTTCCCTTCCATGCATTACTTATCATTCTTATGTTCCGGGGGCAACTATCCAAACACACAGAGTCGAAAAACAATATTTTTTCGCTACCTCACCGTATGACGTATCTCTTTCTACAGCTCGTCATGTAGAGAATTAAGGCATTTCTTTCAGTTTTTGCATTGAACTCAACAGCGGTGGAGCGCTCTGACCTCGCATTATTCAGGAGGACACGCCTTCTGATCACCGTCCGGCCCTCCTGGATTCGGTTCTGCATGGTTTCACCAAACCATCCCAGGCGAAAGACGGGACGACCTCGTCCTCACTCCCTGTCGCCATTTTTTTTTTTCTGCTTCTCATGAGCACAATGTCGACGAAAAGTAAAACCACTAGAAAAATAAATCAAAATAAATTCCATTGAAACAGAAATACGTGAGTGGCCGTCAAAGTTGTTAACTTCAGGCTCTGTTACTACGACCGTTTAAAAAACAAAAATTGCATAGGAACTTGTAATTTGATTCAAATGCGATTATATTTTGTGTTTTGGAACAGCACTTTAAAATTTGAAACATCTACTGTAATTTGTATTATGTGAGCAAAACATGCAAAAAAAATTTTTGGAGTTATTTTTGATGATTATTGTTTTTTAATTCAGAGTTCATTGCATCCTAAGAGATGGGACAGGTATTATTTACTACAAAATTTGACTGGAATTAAACATTTGTATTAGCGGCAATACGGTACAGAAGAGGGCCGTGGAGCGGAGTTCTTTACGTAACCCGAAAATATCTGAAGCATAAACTTTTGTGTTTAGCGTCTGCCATCTGACCTATCAAATCTATATCTCTGACAATCAGTAATCTACGGAACCCTAATTGCGCGAGACTCAACTCTCACTTAGCAAAGATTTATTCTGCTTGTCATGGATATTTCTTTATTCCCTTGAAATAAACTAACATCAGCTTCCTCCTGCATCGTCCATACTACAAAACATGTCACGCGCCAATTTGTTTCAAGAGCTTGGGGCTTCATTTTCTATACAGTTTACAGTCGGCTTTTTAAGGCAATTGAAACTATCTATGTAACAACGTTTGCGTATATTGTTGATCTACGATAATTGTAAGGTACGGACCCCATTTGTTTATTATAACTGATTGAAACATATAAATTGAAAAGCAATTCAATTGGAGATCCCTGTCTAGTATCTCGTAGCACCACCTTTCGCCTGAAGAGGGCGAACATTCGTCTGTGCATGTATTCGACAGTAGCAGATGATATTACCAACACATCAATGAGCCTATACAAATTCCACTCCTACAACGCTGTGGTCCCCGTTAGTCTGGAAGCAACTTATAACATTCCAAGAAAAGTCATGCCTATGCCGCTGCGTACGTGAAGTTAATATACTAACATATTTGACACTTTAGAACCATAACTTCTTAAAGTGTCTACATTTATAGTATGAAGCTACGAAAACATTATTGAGTACATTTTTGAGAATCAACTTTGACTTACATTAAATTTCACTTCGATTTTAAAACAACATAGAATTAGTTATTCTTAGCCAGCTTTCGATCAGATTGTAGAAAGATGTGTTGTTCTTGTAGAAATATGAATCGTTACAATACACATTTTGTCATCGGAAACACGATCTAGGGGTGCTTGTCTGTGTAGTCAAAGAGTCTCATTTCACGTGCAATCTGCACACACTACCATAAGTTGTTTGATTTGTGAATGTACTTGGGGTGTTGGCCCATAAATATTATTGCTTGGAACCGAGTAGTAGCCTAAGTTAAACTAATTTTCTCGTCATGGACGTAAACTTGAGTATTACTTCACACTTTATCTTTGACAAAGTGAATGCTGTTACTCGTGAGGTTATATAGCGAAAAAATTAGCCTGTAAATAAATACCAATAGGATAAGCTTCTTTTATTCTTAATATTAAGTGTTAAATTGGGCACTAAACGGAGCTCGAGATTCAATCAAAACAATTTATTACAAAAACATAACTTTACAGGCAATCATTTATCTAACTAAATTGTGGCGAAAGAGAAATTTACACTATAAAATCTACATGAGCCCTTAAAGAGGTTTGAACACATTCACAAATACAATTAAATAAAAAATCAGTAAATAACGAAGAGCTTCGCAACAGGAATATAGATCTTGAGGCAAAATGAAGTTGTGAAACAAAAAATATGAGGCATTAATATGTTATGAAACAAACAGTAAGTTAAGAAGGTTGAGGCAACGTAAGGAACCGACGTGTAGCGACTCTACGACGAACAAGTGGTCACCTACTTCGTGGCAGCGTGTATGTGTTTCACCACTAGAGGAGCGACCTGCACGGAGTGTGATGACGAGCAGCCGCTTTCCCACTAATTGTACGAGCGTGCTGTAGAGGCGCCTCAAAGCTAACTCTGCAGTTGACGTGAAATCCGAGAAGTTCAGACGTTAAGTGGCTTGCCAGATGGGGAAACAGATGGCGTTTGTGTCCTGAAGTCGTCCCACCCACAAGTCAGTTCTCTGTTCGTAAAAGTATTAGCCGAGTTGCGTGAGGTGTGTAGAGTTTGTTGTTTGTACTGCAATGTGCTGTTCAAGGTAGGGATATTCACTAAACATCGATGCATCGTATCCATTCGATGTTTACCATACGATATGTCGGATTGATTCGATGTTTTGACAAAGAATTTTTCTATTCGATGTATCGATTTAAAAAAAATAAAAACATCTAATTGTAAAAAAGCTAAATCTGGCTAATAATGATAAAAATAATAGAAATAAATGTTAAGATTACTAAATTTGTTGAAGATTAAATTAAATTATTTCAGTTTAAAGTAACTGTAATTAACAGGTGGTGACACCTGTGAGCAATTACAACGGTGAAAATTAATTTCTCTTGCGGTTGGCTTTCCTGTCCATAGCAGTGAATGAATAAAATCAATTTCATAGGTTTACTCCTATTGTTTTCTGTGAATCGAAATAAGATATTAATACTCTAAAACAACTAAGTGTTACATGATACTATTCAGTATTTAGATAAAACCCAGGTTGGGGCAACATCTGATTATCTATTATCGGGACTTCTGTTGCATCCGAACTTTTATTTTCGAAGACTGCTCCATTAGTCAGTCAGCAAGGATTAGAATGAAAGGAAAACGATTGGGTAAACTTTTTTTCTGCAATGTTTGCCCAAACACCATTGGTGTTAAGTGGTTAAAGACTAAAAATTAATATTTTAGGCAGATTTAGACTTTATTGTGTAATGTCTGGTTTTTTATTGTAAAGGTCTAGTATCGTAATAAAATATTTCTGTTAATTTCTAGTCTCTTTTTCACTCACAAAGCTATACCTCACTCATACAACACTACTTAACCGACACACAAGATCATAAAATTAATTTTTTAATGTTGGGTGCAAGGTAACGCTCTGGCCTCGTATTCTGGAGGACGCGGGTTCGAATCCCCACCCGGGCATCCAGATTTGGGTTTTCCATGGCTTCCTCAAATCACTGCAGGTGAATGCTTCTAAAGGCCTTGTCTGAATTCCTTCCCGTTCCTTGCCACCAGTACTTTACCGCCTCTAATGACCTCGACGTCGACGAGGCGTAATGCCATAAACAAAAAGCATAAAATTAAACACATCTTCACAGCTACCACACTAAACTGCTGGTATAGTGTTACTCTGTGTTCACACTGACCAAACGAAAGCCTAATGAACCATCTGCGTTCGACTGGAAATGGTTAATATCAAACTATTGTCACATTTTCTCTTGGCGATTTTAAAGGAACAGGTAAGAGATAAATGAAACATTTGCCGACGAATATTGTTGGTTTGTATTTGTTGAGCTAAGAAAAACATAAAAGTATTCGATGTTGAAAAAACATCGATGTTTTTAAGCGATGCATCGAAAAACATTGCTGAGGGTTCCGATGTTTTACATCGAATAAAAACATCGACGTATTTTCTAAGCGGACACCCCTAGTTCAAGGGCACTCTCAACTACACGAACAAAGCAATGCAAAAAATTACAGTAGATTCCACAATAAATAGAAGTACTCTTAAAGATTACATTCAAATAACAACACTCGTGCCCCTATTTTAGTACACTAATGTACATAAGTTAAGGGATCTTATGGATCCACGAGGAATCATTGCATCCTGCCTATAATGTGTGAAATTAATTGTCGATGCGTAACACACAATTACGTGATAATCCTGCCAGCTCTGTGGGAGACTGGTTCAGTATGCCGCAAACAGTCCGCGTGGGCAGAGGTCTTGACTGCGTGTTGTATGCATTGTGGACACACAGTTCGAGTAGTAGTGAAGCAGGATAGCACTCATCTGGATGACAGTGGCAGTATAGAGGCCTGCCACAGTTACCGCCTGGGGGGCCAGGAGTTGCACGTCATTTCGCGGCTGCGGAGAAGATTCCAGGAGGGAGGAAACATTCAACAGTAGCACACGCTAGGTCGTCCACATGCTAGAACCCAATGGTTGCTATCATGCCTTTCGTTACGGACATGAATGTGTAAAATTACCTCTGCGATGTAAACGAATGTTAACCAGTCGTAAATGAAAGAGGGCCCATTTAGTTTCGTCGTAGAGTGGCCGAGTGCGTCTGGACGTTAGAACGATCCTCAGACACGGCCTTGAATGAAATTTTATTTTAACAGTTATATATAACAAGCTGGGAGATGATTAAATATGGTTTTGTATATTTTCCTTGTAATTAACTGTGATTTGTGTAAATGAATATTGTTTTATGATAAACTATGCAAATACTATTTCATGTGTTCCAAAACTGTATTACACACGAAATATTGATTAACAGTTTTTAATTCTAAGTATTGATGTGGGCTACGATGATTGGAGGACAATTTCCGACAGTTTGGTCTGGTTTATGAAGATAATTAATTTTGTGTGTAAATGTCTTAAATTTCTTTTCCGGGCATTTCATAATGATTTTGTGTTAATTCTGATTGTTTTCAATGTGATTTTAATTGTTTAAGTATTGTTAGAATTGAAGAAACGTTTGATGAATTATTCTGAAAATTTCTGTAAAGCAATCGGAAGAGACGAGTTAGTTGAGTTTTAGTTTTGAAGGTGTTGCAAGTTATAATCGCTGTAGCATTTGTTTACATTTGTATGTAGTTTCTTTGTATGAATTCCGATGTACTTTGATAAAAATATAAACAAACTTAAAAGTGATTCTTCTTGGACTAATTATTTCACTTAAAACGAGACACATATCAACGTGGTAGCAGATAGATACGCTTTGTAAGCAAGCACGCTGTGATGTAGCATGTATGCGTACTTAACATTGAGGAGAAACAAGTATCTAATTAAATAAACCGTGCAGAAAGTGACCTTTCCTTTTAAAAACGCGCTGCATTATGGGCGATTTAAAAAAATAAGTAAATTTATTGATTCACAACTTTATAGTATGTTTAGTGACGCACCTATTTATATTCAAAACGTTAAGTGAAAGTCAATAGCAGCCTTTGTTATTTAATTTCAGGGAAACTTAAATCATTTTGCTGTTGACTCACCAGTTAGATTACAAAATCAAAAAGTTACAATTATTTACTTTTCCTTACTTGAAAACTGTTGCTCAAATTTCTTTGCTAAGAATATTAATGCTTGGAGTGGTTAAACAAGTTTAATTCCACTATCCCTGAACTGAATGTACACGTTCCATGAATATTTAATAATTTTGCACACACATAGGGATTAGCTGGAGTGAATATAAAAAAGGAAGAAAATTTCTTAACCGATGCGATGTTTTCATGCTGGTGAACTCGCCTTACAATTTCTACATAGCAGCGACTACAAAACTGATAATTTAAGATCATTTGTCACTAATTTTGATTCCATAATATTCGTGAACCGTTTATGTATCAGGTACCTTCTTGTGTTTGCTAATGTTGAAGTATTTTCTTAACTTGAAGATAAAAAAAGTAAATAGCAAAAATTCTTCTCGGGTATTCTGCCGGCTAAGTTCTGTCCACAACGTTTCGGCAACAACCTCCGCTGCCTTCATCAGGTGAGATGTCATTGCGAAGCTACCACTGGGACGACACAGTACCGACTGTGACAGAAGAACTTATTCTGCAGAATACCCGAGAACAATTTTTTCCGCCATACGCGGGAAAAACTTAATCGTCACAAAAGTAAATGGTTTTGCCTCAAATGATCCTAATTTGAATTTCAGTCACTTTATTTTAAGACTTCTAATAAAGTTGAACTAAACATTGTAACTGACGCTTTAGAAGTCTGAATTCAATGTATCGCGTAGTTGGTACTACACATCACGTAAGCAGCTTCTGCAATAGAATGGCACTCCTGTGGCCATTGTGCTTGGAATGCGGCGTGTTATGTAGTCGCGAGCCACTGGGAGGTGCTCGCCGGTTTCCGTAATTGTGTTTACGTTGGAATACGTCCTCGACAGTAGAACCCGAACTCTGGTCCACCTAATTGGTTCGTCCTTCCCGGGGACCATCGTAATTAAGGAGCTCCGACAGGGCTGGGGGTGGGGCCGTTTCGTAGTACCTTTTACAGTGTTGTCAGATCTATTAAGAGGGCTCTGGCACAGGAAGTAATGAAGCTGAGCCCGTCACGCGTATTAATTAAGAGGGAGCGGAACTGCTTCCTGGAACGAAACTTAGACTTGCCGGACGCTTCTGTCTACATTTTCTTACTTCAGCAAGTGCCCTAACTTAAGAATTTTTGGCGTTTCATCGAGAGAATATTTTTGCGATGCGTACATTGTTCACGACACATTTTTCCTTCTTCAAAGAATTACTACATGTTTTAGTTTTGTTTATGGTTGTAATGTAATACAATAAGCTATCTACTGAAATACAGAAGTTAAGAAACAGCATTTTTAATAAATAAATGTCCCTGCTAATACACTCAAATGTATAACAAGTGTAGTAAGAAAATACAAACTGTTATAGACCAAAAATTAAATTCAAAAACAAATTACTGAATTAAAATCATCATATAAAATACTTAGTTGTAGTTCTATACTTGCCACATACTTAAAGTAACAGATTAATAGAATATCTGCAAAGTTAAAACTCGATTTTACATCTTCCGAAAAGTTTCGGGAAGTTATGGAGTATATGCAACAGCTCCGAGTAAATCAACTCCTGCTCTAATACACCTAGCTCCTATATACTGAGTCCCAGTATGACTAAACAACATTCACACTTAAAGGATCGACAGCCTTCTAAATAACATGATGCCGATAATATCTGGAACTATAAGATCTAACCAAACCATATGGCTACTTATACTTTCAAATTTTCCTACTACACATCATCGAACACAAGCGGCATTAAAAAAGAAATATCCGAAGTAGTTAACAAGCCAATATGTCTAACTGGACACAAGTAAATCGTAACAGATTAACATCAAGTAATCCAACATGAAAGTTTGGAGTGAGGCTGGACCAAGATTAATGAAGCATTGCGCGTGGAGTGGATGCAAATTAAACCCTGACAAACTGGACCCTGTAAAACAACCTCCAAGATTCAACCTCCACGCGAAAATCTGTATGCCCATTACGTATTCTTTTCTTATTTCAAATGAGTTATGTGTGTTATATCTGGAACCATACAATCATTTTATTTTATTTCCGTTTTTGACCATTATCCTTATAGCTTTAGATATAGGCCTACCTAAACAAAACACTTGCAGTGAAATTTTGTGATCCGCTGCATTATTATTTCCATCTTTTGTTTTTTGGTATTAGTTAACTTTTAATTATTCTTTGCATTTTTATTATTTTTGTGAATGGTACATTTAGCAGTCACATCATAGTAGAGTTAAGAAGTAAACAAAAGTCATTTACAACTTTGCACCTAATCATTACTTCATTTAACTGCATTTAAGAAGTCCCCGAAATCTCCACTATACGTTTGTTTTGACAACACTCTTAATATAGTCGTTGATATTCGTTGAAAAAACACGAAATTACATTGGTTAGTATTATTCAGTAATACTTGTAGATTTAACCTCATTCAGTCAGCCGTATATGTAGTGTGTATCGGAAGGAAAAAAACTGTTACTCTTGAATCGTCATTCGCCTCTTGGTTGACAACGATTTGTCATATGTATATGGAACTGTGTGTTTTTCTCCTTTTGGTATTGTAGCAGCGTGACTAAGATTTAAATTATAATATGTTATATATTATAAAAGAAACACACAAATAATTATTTTACCTATTATTATTTTTCAATATAGCTTCCCTCCTCAGCACCCTGACGCAATCTTTCATATTCCTTGAGAAAAAATCGTTATCTTTTCGGACACTGAGAATGTGGTTTTTTCTGTTTATTTTTTTGGCAGTACCTCAAAACTGCTTGGCATGCTCTCATGCAATTCTGGTAGTTTCGGTGTTTATTCCTAAGGAATTCATCAATGGACTTTTCGACATTTGTATGCCTTACAAGTTCACTTATGCCTGTTAAAGCACGATGATTGCTGAATGAGTAAAATAAAAGAGAACTTAAGGTCGCGCATCAGGAAAATACTAACAAATTCGAGAAATATTTATTTTATTGATAGCTAAATTCATATTAAATTTTAACGAGCGTCAGAGAAGGATAAGCATTTAGAAAGTTTGCGACACGTTGCACAGGGTTCTATTTATTATTATTCATTTCGGCCAGCAATGGACCGCGATATTTCAATTACTTTTTCCTTAAGCTTTAAGATTGCTCAATATTTCAACATTTGTTTATAGTGTTCATTTCTTGTTTTGGTCCCTGTGCTGCCTGTTCTTAGCTCCGGCTTTTCTTTGAAACCTTAGTGTTTTCCAGGTTTGTTCTTGAGGGCATACGGTCTTGTCTGTGAGCCCTGTTTATTGCAGATCTCTTTCCATGTCGGTGAACCAGGCCTTCTTGGTTTTCAAGTACAGGAAATAGCGAAAGATTTGATTGCTCATTCTTACTGGTCACATTCAATCTCTTTATTTTCTAATTAACTGGGAAAGCTTTTTACCGTGGCGTATGCTATTTTATCTCGAGCAGTAACATTCTTTTAATAATACAAGCAGTACAAATTACATGAGTCTATATCAACGCGCAAGTTGTAGCGGGAAGTGGAATATGTGGAGGAGCTCCAAACACAACAGAAAACAGCTTGTCACTCACTCTGCTGGTGAATACATTCAAACTGCGAAGTAGTTCGCATTTTGGTGTAGAAATTCTGATATTTACTTCACAAAATAATTTCCCTCGAGAGGAGGGGGAGGAGCAAACTAGGAGACAACTTCAGGAGTTTGGCAAAATCATGTTTCAAGGGCGGCAAAGCACCGGGCGGCGAACCTCGTGGGGACGGCAAAATAATGTCGAAGGGGCGGCAATCTCTCAGTCTTTCCCCCGGCGCGGAAAATTCGTAGATTTGTCACTGACGCTACGTCTACACGTGACACAGCGTCCAGAGTAACCATGGGCGTAGCCAGAGTGGCCAAGCGCTCCACCCAGGCTCCCTCCATCAAGAAGCGAAAAATATATGAAAAAATCCAACTTTTAATATTGAAAAATCAATTTTGTCAAAAATTAGCCATAACACTCGCAGACAAGTACTTAAATAAGTTAAATGAGTATTTAATTTTTTTCAGGTAAAACCTTTTTAACAAGTATTTTTTCTTGTTTTTCCCCCATCCTGAAGCTAATCCTGGCTACGCCCTTGACAATATTAATAATCAACAAATTATCTCCAAAAGATTTACAGTAATGAATTCAGAGTTTAGAGTTTTATTTTTGTTTTAAGTTTCTGGATTCTTTTTTTTCGCTTTGACGACTAGAGCTTAGTGGTTGAGGCCTTTTCATCGAAAATTCAAGGTTTTGGGTTATAGTCCTGGAATGACCAGGAATTTCTTACGGGATTTTCTTGATTCGTGTGAAATACGCCAGTACGTTCCGTAGTACAGACAGCCGATTTAACAGTCACGCTCTGGCGGAATATGCTGCAAATCGAATCTCTGTCGCTTGGCTGTTGAGCTCGCACAATGTTGTGACGACTCCGCTTGTTGTTGCAGGGCTCTGAACGGCGGAGGCGGTGGCGGGGGCGGGTCCGGGGGCGGGAGCAGCGCACGCCGCCAGCTGTGGCTGCGCGCCGTGCGGAAGATCACCTCTCAGCGCCTGCTGGCTGCCTCCCAGCTCGGCCCGCCGGGGGACCTCCGCCTCACCGACATCTGCAAGGTAACCCCACCTGCCAAACTAAATACTCTCAGTTTCACTAACATACACTAAGAGACTGTAACACAGTCAGTCCTTCTTCATACAAGATTTTGTGGTTTTCGCAGCCGTCTTGATGCTGTCAACAGCGTCATGAGATTTATCCTGCGTCCTAACACTACTTCTTTTCCCGACGTTTCGACCAAATCTTATGGTATTCTTCAGGGGAAAAGCCATCTTCTGAGTCTGATGGAGACTAGCGCTGTGACCGACTTATCTCGTATTCATAGTGTGGAGACTATCAATTATCAAGAGATTTGATGCTTACAATTTAATTTTGTTATTTTCTTTATTTGTGTTAACACACTTTCCTTACTTCGCTTAGACTATAGCAGCCTACTTTATTCCTTTTGTATATTCAAACAGCTATACGGCTATGGTCTAAGCCAAGTAAGGAAAGTGTGCTAAATAAATAAACAGTATTGTGGCTAGGTACATTAAATCGTAAGAATTATATCTTTGGATAATCGATGGATGCTAGAGATTCGATAGTCTCTCCTCTATAAATACGAGAATAACCGGTCACAACACCTGTCTCTAGCAGTCATCAGATGGCACGTTTACTGAAGAAGACGATAGGATTTGATCAAAATTTTGGTAAAGGATGAGTGTTTTGACACAGGTTAAATCTTGCAAACTTATTTGCAACATATTGTTTTTTCTTCTTTTCCCAGAACTTGCTGATGAGTATGCTGATAGGCTGCTTGTATTAAACTGACATTACTTTCTTGAATTGCAGTTTTGGTTGCAGGAACGGAAATGTTTAAACACACTTCTGCATAGATAATATTAACCACTCTTATGTGTGAAATATAGATTGTTGCCTCCCTCTTATGGGGACGAAAAAAAATACTAACCCCTTTATCTCGGTAGTCATTAATGCTATCAAACTGTAAACGCATTTGCCTCAGATCACGTTCACATTTAGGCGTGTTTTGAATCTTCCAAGTTGGTCTAATATCTAACGTGACTCCAGATAGATAAAAGTCTCTGCTCCAAATAGTATTAACTATTTCAGAGGTAGCACTCTTCTACTGGTAATGATGATCATCTGACTCCTAGTCGCATTAAAACCCAGGTCCCATTTTGTTTGCCAGTGCTGAGCTCTGTCGCAGGCGTACAGGACGTAGATTCCAGCATGCGCTTGTCTCATGCTAAGCGTGAAGAGTGCTGAAGATGCGTGGGTTTTCGGTAATACACAACGTGTAAGACTGGTCCGGTAATAGATCCCTGCGGGACGCTGGCTGCGAATTGCTTGGTTCGTGGCACACCGTCCTCTGTAATAACCTGGACAGTCCGCTCGGCCTGATAGTTATGCAGCGTCTTAATGTAACAATGCCAGTCCCCGTACACGGAGCTTGTGCAGAAGATCCCGATGACCCACAGAATCAAAGGCCCACGACATATCTTCGAGCACTCCTCTGGCCATTGTATCACACACATGCTTCAACAGACTACACTGTCTCGAGAATATCTTATTCCAAAAACTCCTTGTAATTCTCCCATATCAGCACAAAGATCATTCCCACTGAACTTAAGCTACTGTAAAACTCACACGCTTGCTTGGCGTACTCCACCTGCCACACCAGTTTTAGCCCCACTCTGCGTTTTCTCCCTTGAATCAGAATAACTCACTAGGCAGCAGCAATACACAATATACTGATGGTGTCTCTTCAAGTAGACTATATGTCACCTTCGGGGTGATCGGCAGTAGGGTGATGAGTACCTAGAAGAGTGGTGACTAAGGATTGCAATCCCGCAATGTTTTCAATCCCGCACGTTATTTGCGGGACTGGTTTCAATCCCGCGGGATCCGCCATGGGTTTTTAAAGTGTTATAAAATTAAATAATAAACGTCTTGTAGGATCGTAATTTTTCACGGCGTTGAATATTAATATATTTTTCTCGGGCTTCCAGCCGTGTTAATATATCATATTTGCGGGACGTTTCGAAGGCGTCCATCTCTGCCTTCATTCTCAACCAAATGTCAATGATTAACTGTTTGTTTATTCGGCCGCTGCTACGGAAACGGTGGAAGACAAAAACCAACACAACGTGATTACGTCATCCGCTTGACTATTATTCATCAGGGACACTGGTTATCAACTCAGTGCGGCCTGGAACCCGGCGATTAAAATGCTGAAACAGTTTCGCGTCGGTAACGAGCAGAAGAGCGGATGACGTAATCACGTTGTGTTGGTTTTTGTCTTCCACCGTTTCCGTAGCAGCGGCCGAATAAACAAACAGTTAATCATTGACATTTGGTTGAGAATGAAGGCATAGATGGACGCCTTCGAAACGTCCCGCAAATATGACATCTTAACACGGCTGGAAGCCCGAGAAAAATATATTAATAAACGTCTTGTTAATGAATCAACGTCAATGTTAAATAATAAACATCTATAATTAACAATATTTTAGCTAGCAAAATAGCATTAGTCCTAAATTGTCTAGCCCTTCTTAATATTCTCTTTGTAACCGTAATACAAATTAATCTCATGATCATTAAAGCTTTTACATCTAAATCTAATTCTAGTTAAGTAAATACTGAAATATGGCAAATAACCAATCTTTAGTCGCATTACACGCTCTGCATCAGTTTCCAAAATAATATGTCTAATGAGCGGTTAAACAATTAAATTAGTTGATGTCTGTAGATATAGAAATCACAGATTCTTAAAAAAGAATAAGAAACATTTTGCAAATCAGTCAACTACTTCTTCTTTTGAAAGAAACATTTTGGGATTGATTGTTTCATCTCCCAAATTAGTTCTTCAAGAACTGCATTTATAGCCACTGAGTCTACCCACTCCTAGCGGAGTGCAATATTTCAAAATAATTTGAACATGCAATTGTTTAAGAACTCCCCATACAAGCAGACATTATGTTATACTAATACAAGTAATTACAAATTCTGAATTGATCAGAAGAACATTTAATTAATATCATTTCAAAAATTTTATAACTTATATATAATAATGTTAGAAATTCGGGAGTGTTATTGCTCGGTCCATTGTAAACTTGGTAAATAGTTGTAAAATCATACTAAATAGCAAAAAAAAATTTAAAAAAATATAAAAAAATATGAAACTGTAGAAGTGTATAAAACAAAAACAATTGGGAGTTTTTATAAATAAGTAAAAGTTAATCCGTTTACTTACGAATCAAGATGGACGGCAAAAAAAACAACACATTTGTGACGCGAGTCAAACGTCAACTTGCAGGATAAGTCAAGAGAGGCAATGGAATCTATCAACCCCGAGTCGAGCCGGAAAGCGTTAAGAAATGTGGATCCGCGTAAATTTGTGTGGAATCCGCCACACTGTCAAATCGTGCAGGACCTCGCGTGGGTCGACTGCAATACCTGGTGGGGGGACCTCTCATCCTCGCCGGGTGTATTTCAGCAGAGTCCGCTAACTCTCCGGCGCTGAAAAATAAATGTAAGCAAAATTACTGCTGTTGGCGCGAGCGGTGTCCTGACCTGTTGCTTTCTTGTGATTTAAGGCCAGAGACTGCTCAATTGTCTTGGCGGATAATTTGAATATAAATAATTAGGAGGGACTACAAAGCCAATTTCATGCAATGTACCGTCGGAATCTCAAAGGTACCCAGTAAGTTGACTGATTAATCATTAGAATGTGTTAATCATAAATTGAGAAATTTTTTTTTTTACAATTTTATTCCTCCCAGCTGAAAGCTGGAATGCGGGCTGCTGGAGAGTCACAGAAGACTCTTTTCAGCCAAACTATACTACGGGAAGGGAGGGGGGATGGAAGGTCGGCCGTGGCCTTGTAGGGAACCATCCCAGCATTCGCCTAGAGTGTCAGAGGGAAACCACGGAAAACCTCAAACAGGATGGCCGAACCGAGTTTAACCCCGGTCCTCCCGAATGGCAAGTGGCTGTGCGAAATCGCACTGCTCAAGCCTCGGTCCACTCAAAGACTAGATTTGATTTTTTTTTTATATGTTATTCTAGAAAACATATCGACTGCGAGAAGTAGTTAAATTTACATTATTTTAATTAATTTAAGAATTAGTTAGTCTAAAAAGTAATTATAATCATTGAATATTTTATTGTCAGGGGAAAAGAGAAAGCATCTAAATTTAAAGTGAGTCGGTCAGTGAGAAGTTGGTCAAACGTCGATTGCAAGATTTTCAGGATACAACGAACAGCTGAAACGAAAATAATAATTCTTACAAACTACTTTATGGCGTTCCCTGCAGAATCATTCTTATTACTATCAGTATACCGCATTTTATAACCCTACAATGTTACTGATAGTAACAGAACTTAGAGAGAAATAATAAGGCTCCAACGTGGCTTACACTGCATGCAATCAAATAAATCGTCTAGCCGTGCCCAGTAGCATAAGTTACTAGTTTTGAATAGACACGATCTTGATGAGGTTCCGACTAGTGAACGATTCTCCTATATGACAGCGAAATTTCCCAATGAATATGTCTTATTTCACGTCAAAATTTCTTGTGGATATTTTTTTAATGAATTTTTCCTATTTAAATTACAGCTCAGGACCAAGAAACTAATCTGTGTCCTTATTTCCGTTATTATGTATGCATATATAATTATCATTTAATTAATCAAGAATTTTTGATGAAATACTAAGAACGTTGCGATGGTAAACAGCCAAAGAGGTTCACCACGACCACGGAGCTACCAAACCGCTTTGTTTTCAAGTATACGCGTGCTTAGTACTATCAAAATCGAATAAAAATTGTGGGTTCGAAGAGCGTTGGCTAAAATCAAGGGGTTGTTGTAAAGGTGGAGAGGGGTGTGTTTTATGAAACAAATGCAGTATCTTTGTTTTTGTTTTGTTTTAAAGTACACGTGTCACAAAATTCCATCGAAATCGGTAGAAACTGTGGGTTTATACAAAGATCATTTGAAAAAATGGGACAATAGAAAGAGAGGGTAGTTTTTCTGGATTTTTGTTTTGGTCAGAAACCTTCCCAGGCACCCACACAGTAATTACCAAAGTTTCATCGCAGTCGGAACGCATAGGAGACGAACAAACCAACAAACAAACATTTATTTTCATATATTAGAATATTCCAGGATATTACTTTTTCATGAATCTTGTAATAGCCAAATACACCAGGCAAAGCTATAAACTCTACTACTACTGTACTAATTATACCATTACTGCTGCTATAGTAAACTATTAGTAAACGATAACTGATTTTATATGAATCTTGTAACGACTAAGTAGTGTTTGTACTATTAGTACCATTAGTGTTACTAATATCACCACCATTTAATATTCCGCCAACATCCGTTTAATCACACTGTCGACTGCGCACCGAAAGTAGACTACACCGATCGATTTTGAACCATGCGTGGTGGGTAGGTAGTGGCAAACCTTGGGCCTGTCGTTCCGGAGGAGGCAGCTTCGAATCCTCGTCCGACAATCCAGATTTCGGTTCTCTGGTTTCGTAAGTTCATTCCAGGTCAATGTTGGAATGGTTCCTTGAGAATATCATTGCTGAATTCCTTATCGTTACAGTCCTCTAGTCACCTTGATGTCGACGAGGCTACAAAAAAAAAAAAAAAAAAAAAAAACAAAAATAAAAAAAAATAAAAAAAAAAAAAAAAAAACTCAATCGTTGTAGGAGGTTTTCAATAACAAGGTTCAATGATGCTACAATCAGTAATAACACCGCCTGGCAATTATATAAGATCATTCCCTATTACTGGACCACTTGCTTATGCCAAGGTAACAAGTCTGTCAAATTTCCAAATTTTGGTGTTTTCTTAATTTATTTAGAAGACAGGGAGAAAAAAAAAGTTGGATTATCAATAACAATGTTGATCTGAGGAAATTATTTTACCCTGTTAACGAATCAAGGTTATAGTTGCGGGTATACATAATTCTAGCCTGGAGCTGTTGACGGACTTCGGAGCGATGGATACCAGGCTTCGTACTGAACAGAAGGCACACGCGCAGGTATCTCGTATGATCGCTGTACGGGCTATGTGGCGCCACTAAACTCATATTCTTATCGCGACGCGGCTGATAAGATTACCTAAACAAACGGCCATCCTAAATTTTACAACAGTATCTCGCTCGCCTGGACTCAAAACACAGGAAAATCTACCAGAATGGGTAACTTCTTATGTACGCGAGGTGGTCGCCAATTTGAATGTATTTCCAAGGAAAAGACTGAAAAATTTACCATAAACGTTGAAGAAGTTTGCAATTAAATTTTGTAAATGGCAAAAGTAGGTGGGTGATGATATTTCCCTCTAAGAATTTAGATTATAATGAAATGTAATTCAGGAAAATAGTTGCGTAGGGAAATTTTTCACCGAGACATAAGCTCCATCGCAATTAAATAAATTCTGCTAGTGAAAGCGCCACCATATTGAATCGGGGCCGCACAACGAACCCAGGTTCGAATTCCGAGTCCCGCCTCTCGTCCACCCTGATTGCGGTGTTTAGGTGGTTTTCCGCAGTCACCTAGGCGAATGAACAAACATTTCACAAACAAAAAGTACATTTATCATACAAAACATACACGTTCTGCAGACAGATAGAAACACTTATAATAGGATCGCCATTTTGTCGTCGTAACTGGCGTGGTGATTATAACTTCACATTCTTAAGAGTCCTTTCGTGGCTGAAACTGGCTGGGGAAAAATGAAATGAAATTTAAACTAGAGTAATAAATAAAGAATAAGAATCAAGTAACTATAGTAAAAGTAGAGAATAATGACAGACACGTGTCAGTTAAAACGGGTGTGAGACAAAGTTGTTGTCTACCCCCATTAATATTCAACTTGTTTGTAGAAGAAGCAATGAAGGAAGCGAAAGAAAGATTTGAATGTTCTGAGTGTTCAAGGAGAAAAAAATCAGTATGCTATGATTTGCTGATCACATTGTCTTGTTAGTAGAAGAGGTTGAGGATATTGAGAAGTTAGTGAATATCATGAACAAAATAATGAAGGCAGATTCTGGACTAAAGCAAGACAAAAATGATGAAATGTAGCAGAAATGATACCAATAATAGTAAATTAAACATAAAAATAGGGTCGGATGCTATAAGATGTTAGTGAATCTTGCTACTTAGGAGTTAAAATTAAAACCGATTGTTGAACCAGGAATGATGTTAAAAGCAGAATAGCACTAGCGAAAAGAGCCTTCACGAAAAAGAGAAATCTTTTAGTTTCAAATATTGGCCTAAGACTAGGGAAGGACTTTTTAAAACTTTATGCCAGTGAAGCATGGACTACCAGAAAGAAGGAAAATTGAAGCATTTCAAATGTGGTTCAATAGAAGGATGCTGAAAATTCAGAGGACGGATAAGTTACGAAACGAATGAGTTTTGTAAAATGATGGTTGAGGAGAGAATATTGTGTAAGAAGCTTCCAGAAAGAAGAGACAGATTGTAGGTCATGTTTTGAGACAAGCAGGATTGGTTAATTTGTTAGTGGAGGGAACAGTCGAAGGTAAGAACTGCAGAGGAAGACAGAGATTAGAATATATGAAGCAGATAACTGAGGACGTAGGGTGTAAGAGGTATATTGAGATGAAAATGTTAGTGCAAGATGGGAAGGGATGGAGGATTGCATCAGACCAGTACAGTAACATACACACAGTTAAACGTTCCGCAAACAGGTGGTAATACAACTTTCCTTCCCAGCATGCGTCAGGCTCTGCGACAAGCCGGCCACGGCGCATCGTGAAAAAAGCTGTCCTGCAATAGCGGATTAAGCGTGTGGAGGGAGAAGAAGAAGGAAATAACATTGCCAGGTCATGAACTGTGGAACTGATAGGATTAAAGTTTTAATTTATACCTTCTCACTTTGACATGATTTTTTACGTACAATTGGGCCGATTAAGCAAGAAACAACTCCAACGTATTTAATTTGTATTATTATCATGTATGATTCTATCATTTCAAACTGTCTGTAACTACCAAAGTGATGGACAACACTATGTATACAATCTAAATTACAGTTACTGATTTTTAAATTACTTTTATTACCATGGAACACATGCTTTGGTGAAACTTTCCCCACGCACCTACTTACACATTTATTGGTTTTATTTTATCTTAAATTCTTTTATTGTAATTTCACATGCACCCTTAACGAATTTTAATTTTAAATTTATTATTCACTTATCCAATTCGAACCTGCTACTCGCGATAAGTGAACATTATTTTACTTTGGAGTTATAATTTTAATGTCCTCTTCTACTAACATCAGCTGGAACTATTTAACGTAATTATCTACATCTACATCCATACTCTGCAAATCACAAACATTGTGGGTGGCAGAGGGTGCTAAGCACCAATCCTAAACCCGCGCATTCCAATCCTGAATAGTGCGAGGAAAGAAGGAATACATAAAAGCATCAGTACGGCATTTTATTTCTCTAAACTTATCCCTCCGGTCATTGCGACCTAAATAGGTTGGCGTAAGAAGTATTTCATTGCACTCGAAATTTAAATTTTTTCGCATATTCTCCAATAAATTCGAACGCAAGCTACGTCGTCTGTCTTCCAAACTATCCCAGCCCAATCTATGTATCAATTCTGTGACGCTTTCATATGGGCTGTAACAAAAAGTCACGAATCGAGCGGCTCTCCTCTGCACTCTCTCCACTTAGTCAATCAGAACCTTGCGATACGGATCCCAAACTCCACAATAGTAATCCAAATGTGGACGCAGTAGTGTTTTATACGCTATCTCCTTTGTATGAGCTTTAAAATTCCTCAAAATACGACCTATTAATCGTAATTTAGAATTTGCCTTGCCTACGACGGAAGTTACGTGCATGTCCAATTTCATGTTGCTTTGTACTATCACCCCCAGATACTTCACGGAATCAACCGTGTCAACAGCTGAATCGTTTATTTTGTGCTCATGAACAAACTGATTCTTCTTGTTACTTATCCGCATTGCCTTGCACTTTTTGCAATTAAGTGTAAGCTGCCATTTACGGCACCAATCGAAAATAGCATCCAAATCGCGCTGAATTTCTAAGCAATCATCGGAGAACATTATTTCCCTATAGATAACTGCATCGTCGGCAAACAATCGCAACCAGCATTTCACGTTGTCTCCTAGATCGTTTATAAATATTAAGAAAAGAAGTGGTCACCGGCCTCGGTAGCGTAGGGGCTAGAGTACTAGCTCCGCGTTCCGAAGGCCGCCGGTTCGAAACCAGCCGCGGGCGTGGATGTTTAAGTGTTGTGTGTCTGTGTGAATGTCTTGTCCGTCCTGTGGCGTCCATAAATTGGAAAAATACAATGTATATACTGGATGACGACTTATACACTGAAAGCTATAATAATTACATAGAGCTGGCTGAATGGCCTCCGTTTCCAAATTCCATTAAAAAAAGATGTTGTCCTATTACACTTCCTAGAGGAACGTCCGAAGCAACAAATATCTTAGAAGAGGCTTCTCTGTCAACAACGACATACTGTGATCGACCAGTTAGAAAATCACGTATCCACTCGCAAATATGAGCCGAAATACCGTAAGCTAGAATCTTCGCTAAAAGTCGGTTGTGTGGCACAGAATCAAAAGCTTTCTGAAAATCCAAGAAAACTGCATCAACTTGCGAACCTGCATCGATAACTTTCATTACGTCATGGGAAAATAAGGCCAATTGAGTTTCACACGATCTCTTCTTCCGAAATCCGTGTTGACACGGTGTAAGTAGCTCGTTCTCATCTAGAAACTTCATAATATTCGAGCATATGACATGTTCCAGAATTCTGCTGCAGACAGATGTTAGAGATATGGGTCGATAATTCCTAGGATCACTCCGATCTCCTTTCTTAAAAACGGGAATTACCTGGGCTATTTTCCAGCTAGAAGGTACTTTTTTCTCTTCCAAAGATTTGCGGAATATATCTGACAGAAATTGTTCAATATCTTCCGCGTATTCAGAAAATACTCTTACTGGTACACCACGGGGACCCGGCGCTTTATCCCACTTCAGGAGTTTTAATTGCTTTAAAATACCTACGCTATCAATTTCTAACGGATCCATCTCTAATTCCACACGATGTGGTAAAGTGGGAGTTTTTTCCATGTTTTCGCGCGTGAATTAATTTTTTAATTCGCTGTTAAATACGATAGCCTTATCGCGGCTGTCTTCAACTTCCCGTCCGTCTATTATGAGAACTGGCTTATTGTTCCCGCTACAACTAACTTTTTTTGCATACAACCAAAATTTCTGCTGGTTTTCAGTGAGGCTCTTAGAGAGAGAATTGGCATCAAAATCATTGAAGGCCTCACGCATCGCATTCTTAACATGTCCCCTTATCTCATCTAACTTACCTAAATCAGTCCGATGCATCGTCCGTTTTGCTCGTGCATGGATCTTCCTTTGCTTTTTGAGTAACCTTTTAACCTCCCGTGTGTACCATGGGGGATCGTTCTCTTCCCTGATTGTCCGTTTCGGTATATGCAAGTTCATACCTTCCCCGACTATATGTAAGAATCGATGCCACTCTCTTCAACAGTGCCTCTTGCTAGTAGAAGGTATGGTAATTATGTCTCAAATACGCTCTAAAACACTCTTCTGAAGCCTTTTTGAATCTGTAAACGATCCTTTCTTTTCTCTTTTTGCGCGTGGTTGTTAGTTTTACTGTAGCAATTACAGCTTTGTGATCACTTATTCCTGCGGTGGTAGAAATATCCGTGAATAATTCAGGCCTATTTGTAACAACTATATCTAAAATATTTTCGCTACCGTTACCCTTACAACGAACAGAAATAGTTATTTCAATTTTTCAACGTATGCTGTGAATTTATTCACATTACAGTAATATTTATATCTCGGGGACAGAGTATGTTGGTTTACTTTATAAAAATACTGAAGACAAAAAATAACCGAACAAAACTATGTTCTTTCTACTAACTTTGTGATCTTAGAGAGATTTTTAAATATACTATATGAAATTGTGTTCTAATCAGTTCCCTGGCCACTATCAAGTCAATAATAGTCAGAAGATTGTTGGTGGACAGAAATTGAAACATAAAATTAATCTGGTTCTGTTTTTCATAAATAAATTCGAATAGTAATGTTTTTGTTTAAGTCGTTTTCAACTGACACATTACCTTCACTATCGGGTTTCCACTTAACATCAATTAAATTCAGAAGCACTATACGCTGGAATGGCAATGTGAAGGAGAATAGGGAGGTGCCCCATTCATTAGGGGGACGCAGTGTGCGATGTAGCCTAGCACTACACCGTATGGAGTAATATGACTCCTTCAGCGCCTCTTTGGTATGAAAACCTTTATTCTAACGTCACATATTTAGTGTGTTTCTTCTGAGAACTCATTGTTAGTATTGAGAGGTCAGTGTTTAGCATTTTAATAATAAAATTGTGGCAAGGGGTTGATTTTTTTATCATTATTATTATTATTTTTTATTTTTAGTTTTTTTGAACGGAATGGGGGCGCGGTAATAAAAACTTTGTAAACCCCTATTCTAATCTAACGACTATATCCAAAATCAATTTATTCGATTTGACAAATAGAGAATCAAAATGCTTCTTAATGCAAATAGCAACCGTGTGATGTCTCTCAGATTTTTTTGTAAGAGCTGATAAGACGAGCGATAACAACAGTTTGGTCTCGACGGGCAAAGAACCAATGTGACCTAAGATACGATAAATAAGATAAGATAAACTGACATTTCTATTTGCCCCTCTGAATTATTTACTTCCTTGTCGCCCGTATTTGTAAATGACAGTAATTTTGCCCCACAAAAGCTGAAAATTTATTTTCCTTTCTGTGCATTTAAAATCTACAAAATATATTGATTACCTTCATCGTGAACCAAACATCGTCGGTGAAATTATAAAGGAATGTTTCGAATGCGAGAGTGACATCAATAGGATGAATTTAAAGGCAGTCTTTGTTACGCAACTGCAACAAAACTTAGAACGAAATTGATAGATAATAATCAGTACATCGATAAGGCGTCTCGCAGGAATGACTTTTACCAAGCTTGTCTGTGATGTGTGCAACGGACTTCGACAAGTCTTTCAATCGCCAGCATCCACGGAAAAGAACAGTGGATCGTTTGGATAAGGAGTCACGAGCCGCGATACTGCAGGTGTAATCTCGGTTCGGTCTTAGTTTGGCAACTTCCAGATAAATGAATTGATTTGTGAGTTTAGCAAAGTATCAGTAACTTAAACCAAGAAACTAAATTCAAACTGCTAACCGTAAACATGTATCTCGACATTGACGTTCGAGTTTTAGAATGGGATGACATTCACATGGAAATCAAGAAACAGAATCCATTTTTGTAATTTATCGTTACTTAATTGCCATGGAGCGTCTCCCGCATCTACAACTCTTGCCAATTCCTGAATATATTTAACATTCACTTGTACAAACTTCAACATTGCTATCACAATTGTTGCACACTATATCAGACACTGTTCCAGATAAAAAAATGTTCCATTAGAAAACCAATCAAATGGACGGTACAGAAATACCTGGGTAAGTTTCGTATTCGTTTGTGCAGGAACGCCATTTCGATATAGGCACGAAATTTGATCTGTTGCTATTAATGCGTTCAATCAGTATTGGTTTGTTCTCTTTGAGTTGATATACACTTCAGAGCACAGGTACGTTGGTGGAAGCTTGGTAGTTGATATTAATCTACTAAATTTTCTTTTTGGTATTATATGGAAGGAGAATTCTTACTACATTTTCCTTATTGAGATATAAATAACTGAATTCTACCATAAACTACCACACATAGGGAATGATATTCTGTTCATAAGCACTCAGGATGATATTGTGAACAATTAGTGTGGATTTAACTCATTTTCCCAGGCATATTTTGCTATTTGCGTGAACGCCCACGAACGATTATGGAATGGAATAGAAAGGATTTACCGGGCGTGTAAACTTAAAATCCGACAGGAATAGCTTTCGTTAAAGCACTCCGGCCATCCTGATCTGGGTTTTCCATGGTTTTCCCGGATCACTCAAGGCGAATGCTGGGATGGTTCCTCACAATAGCCCATGGGTGCCTCCTGCCATGGTGTCGTGACAATCGCGCACAGTGACAATCGCGCACAGCGACAATCGCGCACAGTTTAAAGGTCGGGCAACACTCTCCCCTCTCCCGTGTACTTTATTATTTACGGATCGCAGTATTGACAAATCATCATCACACTAAAGCCTTGCCAGAGGTGAACGTCAATTTTAAGGCCTGTAATAATTACATACAACGGAGCCCGGGACTTGGACCGAGGACCTTCAGTACCCAAATCGTGCGCCGTAACACTGTCAGTCACCAGACTGAATATACAGGAAATGGAAAATAAACATTCAAACACAATAAAACAATCGTACTCTTTTTCTCTACAATTTATTTTTGCTATCGTGAAACACAAATGTAATCTTAGATTTGTATGCTTACGGGGTGCATTTTAAGAAAATCTGATGAACCTGGAAGTGAGGTTGAAGAGAAGAAAGAAACTTTTGTAAGTCAATCAGTAACATCAAAATAAAATTTTGTCGTAAAGGACTAGAAATTTCCGCAATCTACCTTGTGATATACTCCTCTGACGGTACAATTTCTCTTGACATTTGACTGGGTGGCATTTCAGTTACAAATTCGTAGCTTTTATTATGGAGATCTCCTAGTTCCTAAGAGCAAATTTTTGGAATTGAACTATCTTCCGCTCGAGCTCTCTTCTTTGCCTCATGAAGTTTCTGATGTAGTTCAACGCGTGCGTTGTCATGGGGTCCACATATATGCTCTGTAACATTCAGTATGGCAGCATCCTTACACTTCAAAAATCCACGACATTGTTTTGATCTTTCTTTGATACAGCTCCAGGTGATCGTTCCATCTTCTTTATTTCTAAACTCTCGACAGCTGTACCCGTCATAATGCGCACACGGCTCTCCATGTGTAGTTGAAGTAACTTCCATGATTTAAACTGTGATACTCAAGGCAGCAGTGAATGCGAACAGTGGTGTGCGGTCCGATTAGGAGGGGATTGGGATTGGAAGTCCCAGAATCCAGCATGGTGTTTAGCGATGACTAATTGGTAGCTAAAAGCAGGTAGCAAGAGACGACCCGGTTGTGCGCGATTGTCACTGTGCGCGATTGTCGCTGTGCGCGATTGTCGCTGTGCGCGATTGTCACATATTCCCTGCCATATCCCGTATATCCCTTCCAAACAATCACCCTTTTCGATAGGTGCAATGCCCCCTCCGCCACACACATTTAGTGAATCGCGGAGTAATAATAATAATAATAGTAATAACGATGTTGTTGCACAAAGGAACGCATTAGTTATACCCTAACTGTACATTATATTAGGCCTGTTTACAGACTGGAGAGATTTTAATTTTGGTTTGCACTTAAACCCATGGCACAACAGTGCCACATCTCAGCACGGCCTCAGAAATCATATTGCAAGAGGTTACACCGCCGCGGCCGGCTAGAGAACGCCTGCAAAACTGTGGTTACGGAGCCCAGCAGTACTCGTAATTCCAAGAAACCAATCCTGCCCTGCAGTACCGACATGTCACATGAAAAATTCCTGTCTTTACCAAAGCCATTACGGTAAACTGCGTGTCACACATATATCATCGTATTTGACCTTAAGATTTTAATGTGAAATATGCATTTTTGTTTTTATCATAGAAACTGAATTGTAATGGCAAAAAATTACATAATGTTAAAAACGTATACTGCAGTAAAAAATCATCTAATTTTGTTTATAGATTTTTTTTTTCTCGCAAAACTTACAAGACCACTGCAGGATTCTTCAAGTTCACAAGTTCACTCTCCACAGTTGAAATATTGAAACTTTTTTGGTTTCGTTTGTCGGTTTATGATCGATTCCTATAACGAAGTGTTACTACCAGTAATGATGATCTACAGAGACGGTGTTCTTAATATAAGGAAAAAAATGACCACACCTTACGGGATCCATTTTTAGCAATAACAAGACTCAGTCAGAATAATGAGGAACCACTCTGGAGATGTCTGTGGCTGGACTCATCCAATGGCTGTAATTAGGCGGACCTCCTAACGAGGCGCCGCCACTGCTTCCCAGTTCAGTTAAGACACGAGTGCCCACTAAAAGACCGTAACTTAACGTCTCGAGGCACAATCCATCGCAATGCCCCTTCTCACCAGACGCCGTTATGTGTCGGCAGAAGCCCTTTTGGTATTCGGGAGGACGTTGTTCAAATCCGCGTCCCTTTCAGTGGTTTCCCGAAATCACTCCGAGCGAACACCAGGATGGTTTCTTCAAAAAACCCATGGGCGATTTCCACCCCGTTCCTTGCCCCCATTCATTTTCCTTAATGACATCGACGTCGACGAATCGTAAAGCCATAAGAAAAAATCCAACATTGTTCCGGGAGTAAGTCTATTGTTTGATCGTCAAATGGGATTACGGAGGTGGAGATCACTCGCGGATCTTTATGATAAAATATAAATTTTAGATGCTTACTAACCAATAATGTTAAGTGCCGTAAAGGCTGCACCTCGTGGTAAAACGGACAGTCACGCAACATCAAGAACACGGAAATTATTTTATTCCAGAATTGCTGCAGGGTGATGTTTAGGCAATGTTCCCGTCGGACTGTTTGCCGCTACCGCTGCTGAGATCGAGGAGACGTCGAGGATGGTTGCGTGAGGCTCTCACGTTCCGTCCGACGAACAATCGATATGAGCGGTCAGCAACCCTTCCTCCCAGAGAACTCGTGTTGCAAATGAGTCCCTTTGTTCCCCTCTGTCTCACGGGATAGCTTTCAGAAAGAAAGAGTCAAATCTATTCTTCGCTCCAATTGCCGTGAGTAGATCGAAAAGAAATCTGCCAGACGAAAAAACATAAATCACTCATATTCACAATGTCAGCAACACGTGAATATTAAAGCATGCGTTTCACTGTGTCAATCTCTTAACAGTAAGTACGACATGGTACCTATTTTATTTAATATCGCAGAGCTAGCAAAATTAATTTAAGTAATTTAACACTACTCATAAGAAATGCATGAAGTTATACATTACTGGGAACTAAATTAGTTCCACTAAAAATACTATTTCCTTATACAGAAATACATAAAATTTCACAAATTTGTCACAATTTTTCAATGAGTTTAAGAACTTGCTTATTTAATCACTATTTATTACCCCTAGTCCCGGATATATAAAAAAAAATTGGATCAACGCCAAAACGTAAAAAATGTGGAATAATTGAACTATCTTTCATACAGATTCACAAAGTACTGTACGTGGACCACGAACATAGCTGAAAAAGCAGAAACTTAAAATTCTACATACAGTTTCATTTTTGCTAGCCGGGTAAGTTAAAAATCTGTTGATAAGGCTTTCGGAGAAAAATAAAAACACAAAATGTTAGGAACAAATTATCACAGTCATGGTAAAACCGGATCTGCACATATCAGCTGTAACTGAAAATGCATTTAGAAAAGTGTCAAAAAAAATCTACTGTGTATCATTTAACTGTGTACCTGGTGAAAGTTTACAAGTTTATCTCATTTTGATGTGAAATATCAGAACTTTCTCCATTTCGACGAACTAATGATAATAACAGCAGAATGGTACACTGTTGATATGAATTTGCCTTTTATCTGCAGTTCTCGCTACATACTTTCTCATACTTTATTACCCTTTTGTAGCTGATGATTTCATGTGAAAATTTCGACAGCTAATAATATATTATAGTCAAAATACTTCCTGATTACACATACGGATCTTTTACTTAAAATACGCTCTGACAACAAACAAAACCTAAGTGACTTGAAGCGCTATGTCATCGTCATTCTGAGAAACGAGTCCTGGATTTCGCCAATCTAGCATAAATTAAATCTGATTTCGTTTTGTACATAGTTTTGTTGTCATAATCGTTCCTATTCGATTTATTTCTTTCTTATCACTCTTTATTTTTCAAGTATTTTTTTTCTGCCGTTTTCAATTAATTTTACTGACGTATTTATGCCCCCAGATAAACAATTTCAAATAACGAATTAGATTCACTATAAAGATCATGTTTTCTTGAAATATAAAGATGAGAACATTGCGTCTTTTCATATTATATCTTCAAAAATAAACGGTTTCAAGTTGAATTTTACTCCTATTTCTCTGGTGATAGTATTATTATCTCAGCTGTTGGATCCAAAATAATTTCTCATTATTTTCCAGACCTAGCGTAAAGACTGCTCATTTAACGGACTACTTACAAGGAGTGAAAATCTCTTTTGGGTGATGGAAAGACCTTTCGCTGTTTGCAGGACGCAAGTCGGTACCGCATAAAACGGGAATTGATGTGGGCAACAAGCTGGAGTTCATTTGCATAATATTATTCACTCTACAGTGACTCCAAATCTTTGACCCTCCCAGGTTTTTTTATCGTTTGAACCCACATACGCCCGTAATGGTACTGGATCACTATTAGAATCAGAAGAAAACACTGAACTATTTAAGAATTTCATTTTACCAGGTTCAGTCTTTCCAGCTACAAGTCATATTTTAAACCATGTATGATTTCCTTCTCGTTCCTTGCTCCCCATTCCCCCCCCCCCCCGTGTTCTCCGGCCACTAATGACCTCGGCATAAATGACACGTAAAGAAAAAAGTAATTGTTGGTAACTGTAATTTGTAATCAATCCTTTATAGTAATTTTTATTTTTTTTGTTAAGAGAGATTTTCCTCACTACAGAGGTTTTACTCCAATATAGCAATACAAACTTGCAACTTGACTTCATCTTCTCAAAATATTTCTCCAGATATTTCGATCTTACATGTCTTCCTCTTCTGCACCAAATCTTCTCATTGCTGTTTTCACACTTTGGAGCCAGGTAGACATGGGCCGTCCTCTTTTACTCCTTCCTTCGACTGATCATTCCTGTACAAGTTTTAGTGTCCTAGTGTCTTCCATCCTTCTTAAATGGCCATATGTTTCCAATCTTTGTCGTTCTATAACTTCATACATTTCTTCTTTCACTTCCATTAACTTATTATTTCATTATTCCTTACTTTTCCTTTTCTTGACATTCTTGCGGATCTTTTCCGGAAATCCATTTCTAATGCTTTGAACTTTTTTCGTTTATTATCCAGGCTTCTGATCCATATAAGACTATACTTTCCAATAATGACTTAAATATAACTTTTTAGGTTTATTCATAACATTCTTGCTCCATAGAAATGAATTGATCATCCTGATTACTTTCCGGCCATTAGTAATTCTTTAATTAATTTCGATATTCCATTCTCCTTCTCTTTCTAAAAATGAACCCAAATAGCAAAAATTATTTACCTTTTTAATTTTTATTTTATCAATGTAAAATTCATAGAGATCATTAGTAAGTTATTATGTTTTTTTTTTTTCGTAGTGTTTTTATTTTTTTATTGTTCTGCTGTTTATATATGTGACCGGAATAGCAAATTGTATCAAATGCAACAACGTGTCTAAGGTTTTATTTATTTTATGTTGTTTTTTCAGGATGGTGACGACGCAGACAGGACTGAGCGGGGTTCGGGCGACGTCGCTTCTGCCGACGCCGCCGCCGCCACTGCAGGCGACGCTTCTGACGAGGCGGACGCGCCGGGCGACGCAGGTCAGTCGCCTCCCTGCGCTGCGGCTACGCCACTGACTCCTCGTGCACTCGACTACTACCCGCTGCTGTTTTGCTTA
Source organism: Vandiemenella viatica (assembly GCA_031002005.1). Taxonomy (NCBI): domain Eukaryota; kingdom Metazoa; phylum Arthropoda; class Insecta; order Orthoptera; family Morabidae; genus Vandiemenella; species Vandiemenella viatica. The sequence goes on along the minus strand of JARYHS010008075.1, from coordinate 108,629,146 downwards.
GTCTTTAGAGTCTAAATCAGTATGCCTTTTTTCAAGTAAATAAAATATTATCTTCCTACCCGGACTCATGCCTAGCAGCCTATGGCGTCCCCCCGTCATCTTTCTTAGCCAATGTCTTAACAATTTTCCTCTGGGGATATACAGGATTGTTTATCATATTTCTGTTTCTCTTCACTTTGTTCGCATGTTGAATTTACATTTTCTGTACTACTGTACATATTAGACAATTGAGGTCTATCTTGGCGGGTAAGCAGTAACACTCTGCTCTCACACGGGACACGGGTTCGAATCCCCGTACGGCAATCAAGATTTGGGTTTTCAATGATTTCCCCAACTCACTCCAGCTGAATGTCGGGATGTTTCGGTTAAAACGCCATGACCGAACGCCTTCACTTCCCTTGCCCCTGGTCCTTTCCCACCTCTAATGATCTCGTTGTCGGTGAGGCATAAAACCATAAGAATTTTTTTTCTGATACAGTAATCTTACAGCGTGTGTCCTGCGATTTTTCTCAGAAGATGCCGATAACAATAACGCAAGTCGTATATAGTTTAAGTGATAACTACACCCCTCGACTAACTAGGAGCCAGAAACCAATTAATAGGATATTTTATTACTCTCAAGTCTAAGAAAAAATTTGACCGATCAAACAAATTATTTGGAAGAGATTATATTTTTGTTTAAAGATTCGTAAGAGTATAAGTTTATGAAGGTGTCTGTAAGCATGCGGGAGCAGCACACAGTGTGTTGTAAATAACATCTGTGGAGCTGCCTCTTACTCTTCTCAAAAGGTGGTGCTCTGTCTCAAGAGAAGGCTTTAAAAATTACTTGATCTTTTCATCAACAGTGCGTCATGTCACAGTGAGCGTCCATATGTTGCTGTTTGCTTTTAGTCCACATTCGCCAATAACTCTTTACTATTATTACGTACTTAAAGTGTTTGTGTAGTAATCTCTTTTTTAGCCGCTGTGCTTTTATTTCGTCAAGTAAATTGCTATCCTGAAGAATGCATGTCCGTAAAAAATTTTACATACCGCAAGAAATAACAAAAATATTCTCAATGTAACTCATGGATAGGTTTCTTTTAGTAACATTTCATAATTTTCCTTTTAATTCTTACTCAATTATGCTTTCAAAGTCGTTAAGCCTCCGAGAAACAAAATTTCACACGAAGTTACACTTTCTAGGATAAGCAAGTGACTAATAATAAACTCGCAAGTGAGATCTGCAGCCTGAATCAATCACTTCCTTCCTGTAATTCTACTTGCTACATTGAAGTTGGTACAACACAATCAGCATTTTTAAATGGCCAGCTCACCTGCACCGCAACTGTCCAACTGCTCTTACCTGATGACAATTGTTCGAAGCTGTTAGTTACATCTAGTATGTAGCCTATTCTTATTTCGTAATCATATTTCCCTCCTCATGGTTACTACTCAAATTACTGCTTCAGGCATAATTCCTTAATTTCGTTATTATTTTTAATTTATTTCTAAAAGCCAGTTAGACTGGAGCGTATTCCTTCACCTCATCCGTTGGTTTCGATTATTTTAGAAATAATGGTGTGCTTCAGCAAAAAAAAAGATAAAACTGGTCTGGGAAAATTGTGTTTTTTATCCTTTCCCGTGATAAACGTTCAACAATTTGTTTCAGCAAAAACGATTATTATTTCCTGACGAAACTACACAATTTTCTCTTAACAAAATTTATTTTATGTGTGGGGAGGATAATTTCTTCCCGAGAAAGGCTTTTTTATGCATGTAAAAGTAATTATTTAAGGCCAAGGTTTTAAACTAATTTAATACATCACAAAATTACCGAAATCTTAAAGGTAAAACTATTTCTCTTGTGTTCGTACAACGAATCCATTTATGTGATTGTTACCTTTAAATTCTGAAGAAACACAAAACCAATAATCTGAATACCAATAATTTGAATCGCAATTTTCTGTTGATATTTCATTTATCTTTGGTAGGAAGAGTTATTTCTCCCTTTTTTTAGTCTACTAAAATATCCAATGATTTTTACAATTGTAACAGGGAACAGTCTTTGTTAGTGAAAACCCGTTGGGAGTCGGATGGTAAGTTTTAGTCCAGCGTTCGTTTTGTCACCAGAACCTACTTGTAGAAACAAGGATCAACACGAGGAAGATGTTAACGTATTGGTGGAAGAAACTGATATTCTCGGCACCAAATCTTTTCTACTTAAACAAAATAGTAATTTCAATGTGTTATAACGGACATTAGTTTTTCTAACTTCGAATAAGCATAGCTAAAGAACCATTTAAAAGAATCAAATAATACTCTTCTTGGCCTTATTTATACTGCTCTTCCTAAATTTTGTGACTGTGAAGTTTCATGATGTTTTGTTGGAACTTCTTTCAAATTTTATTCAGGCTCTTCTGTACAAAGTTATATCTTAAATTGAATTGTAACTGATTATGATATATATGACTGAAGCATATGATGCTGACTTATTGAGTAATTTTGTTTTATTCTTTAGCTCCTGTTAATAAATACATAAAACAAGAGTTACGGTGCTGTTAAGTTTATACGTACAACTAATAATAACGCAGACACAAAGCTTTCATGCTTTCGTGTAATTAGTGTGAAAAATATAGCTAAAGCTCCCTTGAATGGTATCGTCCATCAATACACAGTCCGTAGAAATACCGGATGCTAGAAGCTCTATCTATTGACGTTTGTGATGATAATTCTTTCTTTAAGGATCTATAAGGTTTTCCACGATCCTGTTCGTGACAGCGATAACTGTATGGAAGAGTTTCTTTCTAAGCTAACTTGCAGACGAATAAAGGCGTTTTGAAGAGTGCTTTGCATCATTTTTTTCGCTACCTGGAACGTTCCGCCGAATTTTTCACGCGCAATTCTCGGAAAGTGCCCTGCGGGCCTCTGCCGACTGTATATCTTCCTCCGCTCTCCTCAAGAATCCGACGACGGAGATCGACGGAGTAGACGTGCGCTGTTATGATATCATAAAGAGTGGTATCGGAATTTCTTGTCTCGTGCAGGAATGCTAACCTGTATTACAAATGTACATTTGATTCTACCTTTCATTCTCGATAATCTAATAAAATTGCTAATAGTTCCCCGCAAGAAATTGTTCCCATCGGTATTGTTCACTTGTAGCAATATCGCCCTGCATTAGGAGATGCGATAGATCGTCACCTTCTAGGAAGATACGTAACTTTTAACCTAACTAGTAACCATTTTCTATCATTCACCGCTTCTTAAGCAATTCAACATTATGCTACTTTTCCGCTTTTAAGTCTTCTTTTGTAACTTCATCCCAGGATAAGAAATATTCTTTGCCGTCTTTTAGACTAAGTGGCTTTTAAGTGAAGCTTCTCGCTTATAATTATAATGTCGTAAATCTCTCGTCCATGTTGCTTTCTTAAACTGAAATAACATTTATTTACTACTTTGCTTTATTTCTTATTACTTTTAGTTCAAGAGAACCATCGGTTATACGAAAGCAACTAAACTTTCCAAGTTTACACACTTTCATTCCGCTGCTTGTCACATGTTACAAATTACTCATCACAACTTTTACACTCGCACAACTTTTGCACTCATACAACTTTTACACAAATGACATTTTCACTTAAGGTCCAACTATTTTCAGAAGTTTAGCAGTTTCCATCTTCTAGTTGCTATATCATCAAACGATCTCTATCACGCCTTTCCCCCTCTATTAATAATTATCTACATCGTATTCTCCTTGTTCTCCCAGAAAGTCATTAATATACGATATTCGCTAATTATAATATACATAATCAACCATATTTCTATATTTCCATACATCTATAGGCTGATGTATGTATGACTGCTACAACATAGAGATAAGGAATTTCCATCACAAATAAATATATATTAATCCAAAAAGAAACCAAACACTTATAACAAACAAGCTACGATATAACTAAGCTCTGGATACTTCACTTAAAAGATACCCCATACTCGTATACTTTCACATTTCATCAGGAAATAATGAAGAGTCTGTAAGAACCACATTACCGAAACACAAATCAAAAGTGACAAAAATATTTAGTTTTGTAGCTGAATTGTACTCACCCGCTTTTATATATTTCTATATAACGCCTGTCACAGAGAAACTGTAAGTAATCTTCTACAAATGTTATTAATTAAAACGCAGCTTCATTATGTCGTCGAGAAATGTCTCAGGTGGTCTCTCTCTTCAGTTCATTCTGGCAGAAGTTGATTTTGTATATTTCACTAGCCAGCCATGTCGATGCCTCCTGCTGCTCGTGAAGATCGCTTGTGCCCGCGGCCTAGTGTTGAGTGGTTAACAGGTGGAAAGCATAGGAACAATTTTTATTCTGCTGCGTAAGTGAAATTGCCGCAAAAATGTACTCCATCTTCAGGCTTTGGAATACGGAGGAAATCGACTTACGAGAGCTAAACAATTTGTCACTTCCACATCTGTAAATGATA